>JAPKLW010000105.1:600984-690091 GCA_026898455.1 Plectranthus barbatus | reverse complement strand
CTAGTTATGCACTATCTCAAACATTTCCCTTGAAATTTTATTTGTGAGTTCTTGATCCTACATGCAATCCCATATTCATAACAAGGAAGTCATAGGGAGTTTAGAAATCATCAACTTGGGTGGCGAGATTTTCAGCAATAGGTCACCCAAGTTTTCAAAATGCTCTTGACGTTGCCTAGCTTAGATCTTTACGTATCCGTGCTCCTCTCATCAAGGGGGTCATGTTTCTCCTATTTGAAGCTTGATTTCTCTTCGTGCTTGAGATCAACATCCTCCGATCGAAGCGTTCTTCACGTTTTTGCATAGAGGGGGTGAAGAGGATAAGCTTTTTGTAAAAATGGTAGTTTGTTGAGTTAGGAAAGTGTTGGATATGGAAGGTTTTAGGGGCAGTTTTAATGGAGGTTTTGAAGGTGTCGAGAGAGAGAGAGAGAGAGAAAATGCAGGGAATTTGGAGAACATGAGTGAATGGGTAAAAATGATTTTTTGTGAAATAAAAATAAAAAGAATTCTGTACAAATGGGGAGGGGGTGTGTCGATCATGATGGGGATAAATAAGGGTGGAGTGTAGAATTTAACTTGCATGGTTTGATTGAAAGCTTGCAATGATCACCACCCTACTTTCCACATTTGCCCATAAGTGATTCAAATTCCCCTTTCCACCAATTGCCATTGTGGGTAATTTTGCCATGAATGTGGTAGAGTAATAATTTCTCTACATAATTGTTTGAAATAATATAACCCATGATCTCTAATTACATTATTTCACTATGGTATTGCAATCCGATAATTAAATAAATAATACGATGATATTTCACTCCTCGAACTCTTGCTTTGGCATTTCGAATTGGCTCAATCGAACGTCGTATGAATATATGAGTATAAAATAATGATATAGGTCTTCCCATATTTAATTATTTTCCTCTCCTTAAAATTGGAATATAGTTTCTAATAAAATTAATAAGTAGGAATTTAATTATTCCAATCGCTCGATTGTAACTTACATCGGGTGCTTCGTATTATCGGCTTGCAATTAAAATCGATTACTACATCATGTATATATATATATATATGTTGGTCCCTGATCAGAGTCGTGATAAGCAGCGGAAGACTACTTAGCAAATGCAGCGGAATGTTAAAGTTATCTTGCACTTAGTTTCTTTTCAAATATTTAGCTCAAAGTAAAAGTTAGTATTGTTTCAGATATACTGTAGCAACTTGAGGTTGCTAGGTTTCAAATCAACAAACAGAAACAATAAAACAGTAATGAACTACAGAAGATTTATAGTTGTTCGATCCTTAAGCTCTACGTCCACTTCTCAGTCGAACACTGAGAATTTCACTAAAAAGATATATCAAAGTACAAGGATTTGCCGGTCACTTGTAGCAGGTGGTGAGCTTTTGAGCTAGCCACTACAAAGCTATCCTCCGTCACTTCTATCTTTTGGCAGCTACCGCTAAGTCAAGGGCGCACCTTCGTAAAACTTGACCTTGCTGCAATGGAAGTTTTATAGTTCCTTCCTGAACTCTCCTGGGGGTTTTGGCAACAGTCCGTCGTAGTTAATCTCTTTTCAGAGATATGACTGTTGGATGCTTTCTAGGAAGGAAGTTATCCCAATGATTTGATTCTTGAACAATATCAAGGAATCTCCTCTTGAATGTAGTGTCAGATAATCAATGTGGGACACTACTGTTAAGAGCTTATGATTCTTCTTGTCTCTTTAATGAGCTCTCAACTAACTACTTTCTAAATTTTCTTTGCTTGTCAAAGGTTTCTTTCAATAATTGCCTTTGCAAATGTAGTTGAAGTGTTTGTTTTCGTAGTGGAATCTCTGAGTAGTCGTGTGTAGTAGTGGTTTTGGACATGTCTTTTAAATTTGGGGAAACGTTCACCTTGTCCGAAAGAGCAGCTACTATTTCTGTCCTTTGAGGTGTGGTACAATGCATTTCCACCTACTTTGGGAAAGCTATTCGTCCTTGGTCGTACCTTTTGTCAGAACGGTAGTCTTAGCAGTCGTTGTTGGATATTCCTTGCTTAGCATTCTCTGAGAACAATCTGCTAAGTACTTCGACCTTTTGACTGCCTAGCTCTTCTAGTAGTCTACTTTGTATCCAACTGCTGAGTCCTCAGCATTTGCACGTTCAGCACTTGGGTCTTGATTCCTTATTGCTATTACTTCTAGCAAATCTTCTGAGTATTAGCGAATGCTGACTCCTTCAGCATTCTGTTATCCCTTTACTTCTGACTGCTGATTAAGTGTTCCTAGTAGTCATTCTTCTCAGCACTTGACTGCTATCTCCTTAGCAGTCATTTCTATCTACTGACGTATCTAGCAATCTTCTTGACTGCTAAGAATGCTCCTAACATCCAGAATTTTCGAAGTTGTTGATCTTCTTTGTTTCAATTGCTGAATCCTTCAGCAATCTTCATCCAACACTTCTAATCTATTACAACTCGAAATATTTCATAAATAGGACTTTACACATGAGTTGCTAGACTTCAGCAATGATCCACCAAAACTAACTAAAGCTTTGATTCAACAAAACCTTTACAATTTGATCGAGAAGGGAGATTTACAACATAAATCTAGGAATAATTCTTCAACAATTTCCAGAATAATTCCCAACAATATATGTATATATATGAGTGTCGAAAACTTGGCTCCCATTTAGTGGAATTAAATTCTGGAATTCACTTTGGAAATAATATCGATATAATATAATTCGCTGATAATAACGTAAATGTTCTCCGAGCTATATTTCTCGTACCGATGACTATTTCGATACTTATGAATTAAATAAGAAATTACTACATGGGCTTGCTAAATTAATTAGTTTGGGCTATTTTATTTATTCTCATGTGGGCTCCTATTTAATTGGCCCAACACACATTAGTTAAATAAAATTCTCTTAGCCCAATTCTCTAATTAAATAAAATGGCTGGGCTTAAATAATTAATTCAGCCCAAACGCATCGCTGAGGTGAAAATATTTATTACCAAATCAAATAAATTATTCTGATCATCATACATGATTTATTTATCGAATTTCACTATTCATCGTCGCGGCTATAAATCGAATGTCATAGAGAAGTCGCTTGATAATAATAATAATGGTTGTAGCGACATTTGCTTTAAATTTTATTTAATCGAAAGGTCGAAAAATATGGGGCGTTACAACTACCACCTTCTGTCGCTCCCCCAAACCGGGCCTATGCGACAGTCCCATGTGCGACACGATGCACGCTAAGGGAAGTTGTGGTTGTAAGAAGATATAATTAATCAAGCGGAAGCAAATAATGAATAAATAGGAACGAAACAAGTTCATGAGTTTCAAATAAATAATTCGCAGCGGAGAATAGAATCAATTAAATGTTACAAGAATGTTGGGGCAACAAATTAATACATGCTTGAAAGAAGAATACAAGGGACAAAATTCGACATTAACATACTAGAACAATTGAGACCATGTATGAAGATATAGCTCGTCGCTTCGATACCATAACAAAACAAATTAAATCATGCTAGGAGAAACAAGAATAACTTAACAATCACAAACAAGATTAAGTTGTTGGATGAACAAGTATAAGCAAGAATAATTCATAAAAAAACAAAAAGTTACATGAACTAGCATGATCAATCATACATTCCAAGTTCTTGTCATGTCTTGGTTTAGAAAAAATGAAGTTCAATCATCCAAGCATTTGAAAGGTTGATACAAAATGAGATTTACGAAGTTTAGATCAATATTCCAAGTAACATGGATCAAGTACATGCCATTCAAAACATATAATCAAAAGCAACATAGATTCGAATGTAGTACAAATCGAACAAACAATACAAAATATTAATTGTTCTCGGTTTCCTCCTTCGATCCCCACCTCATAACCCGCCACCTTCACCTTCATCAATCAGTTCCTACACGCAGGGAAAATGCGCATAGGGGCTAAGTACACGAATGTACCCAGTGGTCATGGTGTCCCGAAAAGAAATACATACATAGATGATGAAAGCACTGCACACTCATGCATAATACAAGTTTTATTGAAATCATCATGTATATGCACAAAACATTTACGTCACTTGGGATATCCCACTCAATTTAGAGACCACATAATCGTTTCCCTAAATATTTCCACATTTCATATTCATCATGATCCACATAATCACACGGGATAAGATAGGAGTGACCACTCGCTATATACCCAGTAAGGTTTAATCACTCTTACCCAACCGGTAGTCTTATTACTATCCGGGCTAATGCATTAGGCTTACAATACCACGGGGGTAGCCACTTCCCCGATACAGCACATCTCCAAAATGGATCATCAGTCATCAACCACCAATTCAATCACCAATACATACCATCACAACAATCACACGGTGCCAAAAACAATTTGCGGTGTATCATGCTTTCTTTGAAAACTAAATCATTTACTTTCAATTTGGAAATCATTTTGAAAATAAAATCAAAAAGAAATAGGATAAAGTAGTGCCTACCTCAAATAGTTCGATGAATTTTATTACTTAGTCCCGCTAGTCGATGCTTCCTTCTCGGCAAATAAAGTACCTAATTAAGGTTTGAAATAAGTTACTATAATGTCTTGAACTCAAATAATTATCTAAGTTCTTTTAATCAAATTTATTCAATTAATTACTCAATTACAAATTATACAATTCGAAATTATTAAATAAGATTATGAATTTCAAGGTTTTATTCATTAGATAAAAAGTAATAACTTGATTAACTTATTAGACTAGTGAACAAGTTTCAATCTAAGTTACTATGTTACTTATTAAATAAAGAAAAAGAAGTTGGTGATCTATTTAACAACTTATTATTAATCTAAAACAATTATTTTTAATTAGCTAGGTGAACAAATTATGCATTTAGGCCTTAGAAAATTCTAGTGGATTCTAAAAATTAACCTAAATTATTCTAAGTCCAAAAATGTGAGTTTTGCCTAGTTAACTAAGTTATTTTCAAAATATCATCAAAAGTAATCTAAACATTTAATGAGGCTGATTTTAATTTTATAAAAATTAAATTTTAATATGTACGTGCTCGAAGTGACGGTTTGTTAAAATAAGTTTTCATTTGAGAGTGGTGATGTCTAACAATAAGCGATTCCTATTTACGGTCGTGCAATTTACACTGCCAAAAACTGCGACACAATATTCAAATGCTTCAAACACGAGTTTCAAAACTCTGATACATGCAATTCTAAATTCCACAGATTCTTAATTCGACCAAGTTCACACGTTATTAAAATCGACTCAATCCAAGCATCATCAGAGAAGCGGCCGTGTTCGATTAAAGTCTGTTCAAACAGGGCATTTCCCAAAAATTCACCAACACTTAATTTCTGAACATATATGCCATTAACTCATCCCCAAACTCCACATATATCAATTTTAACTCCATCCATACTTGAATATCATCTCTAAATATGAAAGGTCATGATTCTTAAGCTTTATTCAACATGAAATCATATATATATGTTATATACTCATCATTATGCAACATATATCAAGCTTAGACCTAGTTATGCACTATCTCAAACATTTCCCTTGAAATTTTATTTGTGACTTCTTGATCCTACATGCAATCACATATTCATAACAAGGAAGTCATAGGGAGTGTAGAAATCATCTACTTGGGTGGTGAGATTTTCAGCAATAGGTCTCCCAAGTTTTCGAAATGCTCTTGACGTTGCCTAGCTTAGATCTTTACGTATCCATGCTCCTCCCTTTGTGGGGATCACGTTTCTCCTACTTGAAGCTTGATTCCTCTTCGTGCTTGAGATCAACATCCTCCGATCGAAGCGTTCTTCATGTCATTGCATAGAGGGGGTTTAGAGGGTAATCTTTTTGTAAAACTAATGGTTTGTTATTTGAAGGTGTAGAGAGAGAGAAAAATGCAGGGAATTCGGAGAAGATGAGAGAATGGGTGAAAATGATTTTTTGTGAAATAAAAATATAAAGAGTTTTGTACAAATGGGGAGGGGTTGTGTCGATCATGATGGGGAGAAATAAGGGTGGAGTGTAGAATTTAACTTGCATGGCTTGATTGAAAGCTTGTAATGATCACCACCCTACTTTCCACATTTGCCCATAAGTGATTCAAATTCCTCTTTCCGCCAATTGCCATTGTGGGTAATTTTGCCATGTAGGTTGTAGAGTAATAATATCTCTACATAATTGTTTGAAATAATATAACCCATGATCTCTAATTAAATTATTTCACTATGGTCTTGCAATCTGATAATTAAATAAATATTACGACAATTTTTCATTCCTTGAACTCTTGCTTTGGCTTTTCGAATCGGCACAATCGGATGTCGTATGAATATTTGAGTATAAAATAATGATATGGGTCTTCCCATATTTAATTATATTCCTCTCCTTAAAATAGGAATATTGTTTCCAATAAAATTAATAAGTTGGAATTTAATTATTCCGATAGTAATATACATCGAGTGCTTCGTATTATCGGCACACAATTGAAATCGATCACTATATTTTGTGTGTGTATATATATATATATATGTGTGTGTGTGTGTGTGTGTCAAAAACTTGGCTCCCATTTAGTGGAATTAAATTCTGGAATTCGCCTTGCTTCTTATCGGTATAATATAATTCGCCGATAATAACGTAAATATTGTTCGGGCTATATTTCTCGTACAAATGACTATTTCGATACTTATGAATTAAATAAGAAATTACTACATGGGCTTGCTAAATTAATTAGTTTAGGCTATTTTTTTTATTCTCATGTGGGCTCTTATTTAGTTGGCCAAACACACTTTAATTAAATAATATCCTCTTAGCCCAATTCTCTAATTAAATAAAATGGCTGGGCTTAAATAATTAATTTGTCCAAATGCATCGCTGTGGCGAAATAATTATTATCGAGTCGAATAAATTATTTCGATCATCATACATGATTTATTTATCGAATTTCACTATTCGTCCTCGCAGCTATAAATTTAATGTCGTAGAGAAGTCGCTTGATATTAATAATAATGTTTGTAGCGACATTTGCTTTTAATTTTATTTAATCAAAAGGTCGAAAAATACGGGGCGTTACATTCTGCACATTGAGCTGACCAACATCCAACTCAGATTGTTAATATTCATCAAAAAGTGAGAAAAGGATGTACAACACAGATGGCAAGGCATGAAGATGGGGGACCACAGGTTGAATCTAGAGTAGAGTAGTCAACTACGTTGAAGTGGAGCCGCTGTGGCAGAATGACGTAGGATGGGCCCGCTGGTTCAGCATGATATGCAAAAAAAGGGGCTAATTGATCTATATTTTTAGCCCAAAGCCCGAGATGACCCCTAGTATATAAGACTGTGATATTCATATTTTGAAGAAGGCACATTGATTTTATCATAATCGAATTTAGAGTTAAAGAGATAGGGCGGAATAGTGAGAGATGCTTCCTTGCTTGGGAAAGAAATTGGTCGTTGTAGCTCAAGCAGCGGTAGATGTTGTACAACACTCCAGATTCAGCTTTAGATGAGTGAAGACATTAGTAATCATGTGTTTATTTCTATTTTGAGCGAGAATCAACCAAATGGGTTCCAAACATAATGTTTATGTTTTTACTATTTTCATCTTTGTTATTAAGAGCTAATTTCCTTAGCCTAGGTTTCCTTGAATCTTATGTTGTACGGCACCTTTAACATATATTGAATGATAATTTATCTTGGTGTTTGGTCGAGTGGGGTATATTCAGTCAATCTAAGATCGAGAGATGATGTGTAGATATGTTCAAAATTTGGCTTGAGAGAGTTGATTTGGTGAAAGACTTGGATCGGAGTATGAGCGACAACATAGACATATGCTGAAGCGAGTGTTTTTCTTGCAACCCATGCTGGAGCAGGACTCAAATGCTTTGCTATTGACATAGACATATGCAATGGTGACTTATTCTTGTCAATTTAGGTGAGAGCGAGATAAGATCATAATAAATTTGAGAGTGACAGTATGAAGTTAAATTTTCAATCATGCGATAACATCATTTTATTCAGCACTAGTGGATAGCGGGCTAAGCATTTTATCATTCCTGTTTACGATCAGTTTTAGTGGTGTTGTTATTTGACCTATTTAGCTAGTTGTTACTTTAAGTCATATCATGTTGAGTTTAGTTATGTTGAGTGTTTTACCTTATGTTGTTCATTATTTTAAGATATGATTTAGTAGAGTTGTTATTTATTTGAGATAACAACTATGACTTGCCCAACTCTCTGTGGAGACGATATCTTGGAGTACTTACTCTATATTACTTGGTGTGTGTACCTGCAAAGTAGGAAAACACACATTCACTCTACTTTTGTTATTCAATGTTGAACCTATATGCTAAGGAGCTAATATACTTGTATTACTTGTGTTGTATCCTGTGCTGTTTTTTAGCCTACCAGCAGTCTAACATCAATTGATTCTAGGGGGGAATCATTCTTATCTCTATTCGCTCTTGATTTTTGTAGTTGAGTCATGTTAAACCACGTTTCTACTCTGTTTTTAGTCTACTTTCTCCAAGCCATGAACTAATTTCACCTCGGTTTAGGCTATGGATATTGTTTGGCCTTATTGTGAATGTTTGCTGAAAATTGCTTATGGCATGAAATTTAACATTTTAAGTTTGATTGTGTGTTTATCGATTTTGCTTGATCACAATAGATGATATCTTTGAGCTGATTCTAATTTGGAAAAGTTAGGATTAGTAAAGGACCTTCAAATGTTACACTATTTATATATTGGAATATATAGATGTTGTGTTTGCTAAAATGCCTAGTTTCTGCTTACTTGGACATAGGAGTATGCTTTTGAAGTGGGAATAGTAATCTCTCCTATTTTGGGAAATTTACTGGTGATAAAATATATCTAGCAAATCAATCTTGTGTTGTACTGCAATGCATAGCATCACATTTCTGAAGCAAATATGTTTGTAGCTTAAACCATCTTACTCCATTAATTAAGAAAATATTTGAATATTTAGTTATACCCTATTGCAACATCTTCATTTCTTTACTCGTTTTATTAAATCGTGTCTAGTTTAAAACAAAACAAACATGAATTCTTCTCATCAATTAAACTTAGCTCGAGTAGTGTGTGCACCTTTATTTGCGTTCCCTGTGGATTCAACACTCGGAATACTATGTGTTATTACTTGTGATAGTGTACACTTGCACTCGAAAATTTCGCACACACACTCACACATAACCGGTACACACAACTTTCGTTTGAACATTGTGAAAATCCATAGGACTTAAAAAATTCATTGAAAAGATGTTCTTCTCCATTCTGTACACTGATGGATTTATATACTGAAAGCATTATGATTGGTATATTATGTACAAGGTCGATTGGTTAATATACTGGGTTTCATAAATGTTGTATGCTCATCTCCTGTCTGAATTAACAAACATGCGTCGCAAACAAAATTATCCTCTTATCTTGTCGATAGGGAGATCATACGGTGTGTAGAAGATCACGAAAGATCGTATGGATCGTTTGACCTAGCGAGATATAAACAGTTATCACAGCTGAGACAGTTCCAGGATAAACTGTCGGTATAGGATGCAGCATACGCAGTAATAAGCATTGGATGGCTTGGTATGCTGGTGTGGGGCACACATTGATAAGGACCTAAGTCGAGATCGATTCTTTTATCTGACATTAAAAGAATCTAGATCTCTATGGCTTGACGAGATCCTAAGCCTAAATGAAGGTACAAAAGTATATGCAGATTGTGTATTACTTTGAGTTGCAGTGAAAGGCTCTAGTTGAGCTTGTATATCTGTATCTTAGGTAATAGCAGTTTGTGTATGACTGTCTGGTACTGGAACTAGGTAACCACATCCAGTATAGGATGGTGACATTCCCTGAACAACTCAAAAGGTTCGTTATGCTAAGTCCTGCAGGCTGATTAAGTTCAAGCATAAGTGAAAAGGTTTGAGTGGATTGATTCAGGAATATAAGATGTTAATTAATTAAATAGCTTGTCAGAGCTTAAATTAATTAACGAATGTCTGTAACCTTAAATGTGGGGATATACCGAGCCCATGCAACCCGTACCTCAAAACGTGGTAGCAAATAGGTAGGACAATATTGATTCTCTGGTGGAATGAATCAATATTAATGTATTAATTATATAATGGGTTGAATATGAGAATTAATTAATTGATAGGCCTTATTTGCTATTTGCATTTTGGTCCCTGGTCTGGCCCATGAAACTCAAGCCCAATAGGAGTCCAGTAATTTCCTATAAATAGGCCTCAGTTCCTCAGATCTCAACACACCAGAAGATCATAAGTTGTACACAGCAAACCAGTTTTGGGAGCTGTGGTGATCGACAAAGATTTGAGAACGAGGAGGAAATTATGCTTCTCAACCGGGCAAGGGATCTGATAGAGAATCTTCACCAGATTTTCAGATCGAGTCGGGATACAGATCAGAAGATCAAATCAGGAGGATTTTTCTTCTTCTCTCTCTCCTTGTTTTTCGAAAATAATTATTTTATTTTCATTGATTTATTTCCTCTATCTGTTAGGAAATCAAATCTTTGTGCGTGGGAAAGATCAAAGGGCATCTCCACGCACGCGTTCTTCAGAGTTCATCAATCCAGGTATTCCGCATAAACCTTCTTATGCATAATAATATAGGAGCATGCTAGGATTGTTCATAGGCATAGCAATTTATTTTTGATATTCCAATTAACGATCCTTGGCAAACGGACTTCGTGATTCAGTTCACGAATCCCTTCAATTGGTGTCAGAGCCAGGTTAATTAATTGGCTCTATCGGAAAAATAATATTGTCTATGATCATGCATGATTATTATTATTGATTGCATGCAATGGATGGTTTTTGGATTGATTGTATGTTTTTCGTCCTCGTGGTTCTCGGGTTAATCCGCCCTTTTATATGGATTTGTTTTTCACCCACGAGATAAATCCGTGGTTAGATTTAGATTTTTTAAATTGTAATTAGGATTATTCCATGTAATCTTTTATTTCAAAAAAAAATTAAATCTGTAAAACGAAGAACGAAGAACGCGAAGAACATGAAGAACGAAGAACACGAAGAACGAAGGGCCGCACGACGCGTGACAGCGCCGGCACGGCGCGAATGCCATGCACGGCGGTCAGACACGGCAGGGCACGGTAGTAGGGTGCTCGGCCAGCCACGGCGGTGCCGCAGCCGCGCGCGCACGCACTCAGGCGGACGGCTGCGCGGCCCAGGCCGGCCAGGCGCGGTGCGGCGGCTCCAGGCCGGGACCGGTGATGCGAGGGGAAGCAGGCGAGGCGGCAGAGCGGCGACAGCGTGCGGGCCAGAGGCGCGGGTGCGCGCGCGACAGGCCTGCACGACCCTGCGCGTGCCGGCCGCCGTCCTCCCTCCCTCGATCGACGTCAGCAGGCGGAGCAGGTGGTGACGGCGGTGGCCGGCGACGCGGGCTGGGCGACGACGGGGCTGGACGTGCGGCCGAAATGCAAAAAAACCCTAGGGTTTTTCGCTTGGTTTGCGCGAGCCCTGATTCTATTCATGAACGATTCCGGTGAGTCACGGAGGTCGACGATGGGGAAGAAGGATGAACGACGGTTCGGGCGACGGTCGGGGCAAGCCAGGGCGGCGGCATGCGAAACGGGCATCAGCCGGAGGAGGCGGATCGCGGGCTACAACCATGCACGTACGTGCATGGCTGTTGCGTGACTCCGAGAGCCCTCACGGCGGCGGCGAGTCACCGGCAGCGGTGGTTCGCCGGTGGTGGCTTGTCGGGCCAAGTTCTCGTGGGCTATTGGGCTTGCAATGTGTGCCTAGGCCCGCGATTCAGTTAACTAGCCCAGTTGTCCGATTTTCCGATAAATCAAATCTTGGAGGCCCATATTCGGAAAATGAATTCAGATCTCAATCCAAGTAGTGGGAGCCCAGTCGAAGATCTGTATTATTAATTCCAACTTGTAATAGTTAGAATTAATCTTTATTTCGTATCATGGGGCCACGAGGACATTTTTTTTATTTGCATTATTATTTGTCTTCGCATGATATACGTGTTTAATTTAATTGCGCAGCATACAAGCATGTTGTAGATAATAGGAGCACGTTTACTGCTTTTATTTACAGCTTTAAAGCATGCTATGTGATTTATTTTATGTATTTAATTATAACTATAAATTCGGGGTTCATGCCTTGCATGATAGAATTTTAGCAATGTTATAATTATGGCTACATAAAATGATCTGTGCAATTGAACCTTATGAACTAAAAATTACTAAGCTCATAATTTAGTAAGACCTCCACAAAGCGATCCATTATTGGAAATGGGTAATTTATTAGGTAAACGTCTACATGTATAGCTTACTTAATTTATTATTCATAAGTTCTAATAGATATGATTTCTTAAAACAAACATTTATTTCATGTGAGAAGTGGGAGTTCATGCGTAAACGTCTACATGTGTAGCTTGCGTATTGAATTTTCATAAGTTCTCTAGGGATTGAATTAAATGAGACAACCTTATTATAGGGATCGGGTGTGTTCTAATAGATCTTTATATGGGAGGGTTGGTTTTGGTGGTAAGCTTGCTTAGATGTTATCCAGAGTATAACTCATTTGTGATGTCCCTGCTCAGTAGGATAATATGGTCTTAAGTTAGTCTCCAATTATTAATTCCATTTGTCTAAGGAACCCGGGCATGGATTGGAATTAAAGGACTGGAATTGAAAGATGCAGTCTGGTTAAGTGTTTTGTTGTAAACGTCCACATGTGTGGCTTGCAATAGTAATACTTAGGCAAGTTGGAGGAAACATTAATATTGCTTTATCATAAGGTTTAAATGTTTAATTGTTTCAATAGTTTGCGACTATGTTGTAATTTCTGTTTTTAATTTATTGTTTTCAGACATGTCTTTACCGAATGTAATCAATATCTTAGCACAAAACCAATTAACCGGTCCCAATTTCCAAGAATGGAAACGCAACTTGGATTACATCCTTGTCGCAGAGGAGCACAAGTTTGTCCTCGATAAGCCTCGTCCAGCTGATCTTACTAATGCGTCGACTGATGAGGAAAGGAGCTACTATATCAAGTGGCTCAAGTCAAACAATATAGTGAAATGCTATATGATGACTACTATGTCCAAGGTACTTGCACAGCAGCATCATTCATATGATAATGCTAGTGACATAATGGACAGCCTCAAAGCGACCTATGGTGAATCAGACCGAGCAGTCAGATTCAATCTCATGAGGGAAATCATGGGAAAGAAAATGGCAGAAGGTAGCTCAGTCAGAGTGCACGTGGTCGGTATGACTCATCTTATGGATGAGCTCACGCTGCACGGAGGCGGTATCGATGCGGAAGCGCAGGTTGATATCATCCTCAACTCTCTGCCAAAGTCCTATGAGAACTTTAGACTGAATGCTGTCATGAACAAGAAAGAATACACTCTTAACGAGCTACTCAATGACTTGATGGCAGCGGAATCAGTCATGCAGCCAGAAAAAGTTGCTTTGGCTACTTCTAGCAATCGTCTTGTTGCGCTGGTTGGCAAGAGGCGCAAAGGAATGTTTAAGAAGAAAGCCAAAGGTACAACTTCTAGTAGAAAGTCAAGAAGGACACCGGGCGTGCCTGCTAAAAGAGACAAGTGTTTCAGGTGTGGCAAGGCTGGTCACTGGAAGAAAGATTGTCAAGTCAGGAAGACTGGACAAGGTGCGTCATGTGCATTTATAACGGAAACATGTTTAGCATCGGTTTCTACCCATTCTTAGGTAGTGGATACTGGAGCTACTGATCATGTTTGTTATACTTTGCAGGGGTTCAGGCCGACAAGGCAGCTGAAGCATGACGAGATTACCATCTCAATGGGCAGCGGAGAGCGTGTCTCAGCAGTAGCCATTGGAGATTTTACTTTATGCTTTGAAACAATGTTTTGATTTTGAGAGATGTTTTATATGTGCCGGTTTTTTGGCGGAACTTAATTTCAGTTTCCAAGTTATTTTGTGATGGATATTCAGATATTTTTGATAGTGGAGTTTCTATCATTGGTAATAACGGTGTTATCTGTCATGGTAAACTGATTGACTCTCTCTATATCGTTGATTGTATGCATAAATCTTCCGTGAACGTTGCAAACTCATCCAATAATAATAATCATTTAAAGATATCTCTGGCACTTGAGACTAGGTCACATCAATCTAAAGAGGATTAAAAGATTAGCATGCGATGGGCTCTTGGATTCTTTCCAAGTGGTACCGCATAAAATCTGTGAGTCCTGTATAGAAGGAAAGACGACGACCAGGCCTTCTAAGGCAAGTCAGTCTCGAGCAGAGAATGTGTTGGAATTGATCCACTCTGACTTATGTGGACCAATGTCTACACAAGCTCGTGGAGGTTATGAGTATTTCGCCACATTCATTGACGATTACTCAAGATTCGGATATGTCTATTTGCTTCGTCATAAGTCTGAATGCTTTGAGAAATTCAAAGAGTTTAAGACTGAGGTAGAAAAGAAGCTAGGTAAGACTATCAAGACACTACGATTAGATCGTGGTGGAGAATACCTCAGTAACGAGTTCTTGCAGTACTTGTCAGATAACGGGATTACATCCCAGTGGACTGCACCAGGAACCCCTCAACAAAATGGTGTAGCGGAAAGAAGAAATAGGACACTCTTGGAAATGGTCTGGTCGATGATGAGTTATGCAAGTCGTTTTGGGGATATGCCTTAGAGACATCGGCCTATTTGCTTAACCTGGTACCTTCTAAATTAGTTCCTAAAACACCTCTGGAGCTCTGGTATGGGCGAAAGCTAAATTTGAACAGAGTGAGGGTTTGGGGTTGTCCAGCATATGTGCTGACAAAGGAACCTGATAAGTTAGAAAGTAGGTGTAAGCTGATGCTGTTTGTAGGATATCCCAGGCAAACGAAAGGTGGTTACTTCTATTGTCATGAGAATCAGAAAGTCGTTGTCAGTACCAACGCGAGATTCTTGGAGGAAGAATATGTAAGAAACCACAGATTTAAGAGTGAAATTGTCCTCCACGAGCTTGAGGACAAAGAAGCAATTCCATCAGGAAAGCCCAGTGTAATGGTAAATCCATCTACAACAGGTGAGGCTATACCAACACTGCCACTAATGCAAGGTATGGGACTAACGCGTACTGTGCCAACTACTGACACGGTTCAGATCCCTCATCGCAGTGGGAGGATTGTCCACCAACCTAAAAGGTACATGTTCGTGGGAGAGTCTTCTGACTTGATCCCGGAAAATGGACTGGATGATACCGATCCCTGGACATATGACGAGGCGGTATCTGATAAGGATGCAGACAAATGGCTGATCGCCATGGATTCTGAAATAGAATCCATTACGGTTATGGATGTATACCAGAAAACTGATTTGCTAGATGGCTGTCGAGCCATAGGGTGCAAATGGGTATACAAAAGAAAGAAAGGAGAGAATGGTGAAATTACAGCTTTCAAAGCAAAGCTGGTGGCGAAGGGTTATAGTCAGAAAGAAGGTGTAGACTATGACGAGACCTTCTCACCGGTAGCCATGCTTAAGTCAATTCGTATACTCCTAGCCATAGCAGCACATAAGGACCTAGAAATCTGGTAGATGGATGTCGAAACCGCATTTCTAAACGGGTACCTTGAAGAAGGTAGGGACATCTATATGCAACAGCCAGAAGGTTATGTGCAGAAGGGCGAAGAACATTTGGTCTGGAAGCTAAGGAAGTCGCTGTATGGACTTAAAGAAGCTTCACGGTCATGGAATCTGCGTTTCGATGAAGTGATTAAATCCTATGGATTTTCACATTGCTCAAACAAGAGTTGCGTGTACCGTCTATGTGTCAGCGGAAGCGTGGTGTTCCTTGCACTTTATGTAGATGATATTCTCCTATTTGACGACAATGTGGAAGTACTGTCGGGCATAAAGGGGTGGTTATCCGAGCAGTTTCATATGAAGGACCTTGGGGAGGCAGGATACATCCTAGGGGTAAAAGTATTGCGGGAGCGCAATAAGAGGATGCTGACCTTGTCTCAAGGATCATATGTGGACACTGTGATTGCCCGTTTCAGCATGCAAACTGCCAAGAAAGGTCTGTTACCCTTCAGACATGGCATATATCTTTCCAAGGATCAGTGTCCTGTGACACAAAGGGAGAAAGATGAAATGAGGAACGTGCCGTAAGCATCGGCCGTGGGGAGCCTCATGTATGCAATGCTATGTACGAGGCCAGATATCTGCTTTGCTGTAGGCATGGTAGCGAGATACCAGTCTAACCCTGGATAGGCGCATTGGACCGCGATATTTAGCACATACTCAAATACCTGAAAAGGACTAGAGACTATTATCTCGTCTATTAGTGTGAGGAGTTGTGCCCTGTGGGTTATACTGATTCGGATTTCCAGGCAGACCGAGACAAAAAGAAGTCCACCTCTGGCTACGTGTTTACATTGGGAGGTGGGGCCATATCATGGAGTAGTGCAAATTAGAAGTGCATTGCGGACTCCACCATGGAAGCAAAGTATGTGGCAGCTTCTGAAGCTTCGAAAGAAGCGGTATGGTTTCGAAACTTCCTTTTGGAGTTGGACGTGATTCCTAAGCTGCCCAAGTCAATCACGATATACGGTGATAATTCGGGAGCTGTGGCTAATTCAAAGGAACCACGAACTCACAGAGCAACAAAACACATTGAAAGGAAGTACCATATTATACGAGAAATCGTAGCAAGGGGTGATGTGCTAGTAGAGAAGATTGATACAAGAAATAATCTAGCGGATCCATTCACAAAGGCTCTGCCTCAGAAGGTCTATGAGATGCATGTACGTAACCTTGGGCTGAGGGCAAAGCAATCCACGTAGAATGTTTGATGTAATAGCTAGATTAGTTTAGACGCGTTATACTCTGGAAAGCACCAGCATAATGCTTTGAGTATAAGTGGGAGATTGACGGATTTATATACTGAAAGCATTATGATTGGTATATTATGTACAAGGTCGATTGGTTAATATACTGGGAATTATAAATGTTTTATGTTCATCTCCTGTCTGAATTAACAAACATGTGTCGCAAACACAATTATCCTCTTATCTTGTCGATATGGAGATCATACGGTGTGTAGAAGATCACGGAAGATCGTATGGATCGTTTGACCTAGCGAGATATAAACAGTTATCACAACTGAGATAGTTCCAGGATAAACTGTCGGTTTAGGCTGCAACATACGCAGTAATAAGCATCTTATCTTGGATGGCTTGGTTTGCTGGTGTGGGGCACACATTGATAAGGACCTAAGTCGAGATCGATTCTTTTATCTGAAATTAAAAGAATCTAGATCTCTATGGCTTGACGAGATCCTTAGCCTAAATGAAGGTAAAGAAGTATATGAAATTGTGTATTACTTTGAGTTGCAGTGAAAGGCTCTAGTTGAGCTTTTATATCTGTATCTTGGGTAATAGCAGTTTGTGTATGACTGTTTGGTACTGGAACTAGGTAACCACATCCGGTATAGGATGGTGACATTCCCTGAACAGCTCAAAAGGTTCGTTATGCTCAGTCCTGCAGGCTGATTAAGTTCAAGCATAAGTGAAAAGGTTTAAGTGGATTGATTCAGGAATATAAGATGTTAATTAATTAAATAGCTTGTCAGAGCTTAAATTAATTAATGAATGTCTGTAACCTTAAATGTGGGGATATACCGAGCCCATGCAACCCGTACCTCAGAACGTGGTAGCAAATAGGTAGGACAGTATTGATTCTCTGGTGGAATGAATCAATATTAATTAATTAATTATATTCTGGGTTGAATATGAGAATTAATTAATTGATAGGCCTTATTTGCTATTTGCATTTTGGTCCCTGGTCTGGCCCATGAAACTAAAGCCCAATAGGAGTCCAGTAATTTCCTATAAATAGGCCTCAGTTCCTCAGATCTCAACACACCACGAGATCATAAGTTGCACACAGCAAACCAGTTTTGGGAGCTGTGGTGATCGACTAAGATCTGAGAACGAGGAGGAAATTCCGCTTCTCAACCGGGCAAGGAATCTGATAGAGAATCTTCACCAGATTTTCAGATCGAGTCGGGATACAGATCAGAAGATCAAATCAGGAGGATTTTTCTTCTTCTCTCTCTCCTTGTTTTTCGAAAATAATTATTTTATTTTCATAGATTTATTTCCTCAATCTGTTAGGAAATCAAATCTTTGTGCATGGGAAAGATCAAAGGGCATCTCCGCGCACGCGTTCTTCAGAGTTCATCAATCCAGGTATTCCGCATAAACCTTCTTATGCATAATAATATAGGAGCATGCTAGGATTGTTCATAGGCATAGCAATTTATTTTTGATATTCCAATTAACGATCCTTAGCAAACGGACTTCGTGATTCAGTTCACGAATCCCTTCAATCCTTCAGGGTGATTCATATAAATGTTAGGGGTGTACACGGTTTTGTCTGAATCGGGCAAACTAACCAAATCAAAATGATTTAACCGGTTCAGCAAGGGAATAAATCAGCTAGCCGGACCGTTAATTTTGAACCGTATCATTTGGTTTGGCCCATGGTTTTAGTAGAGAAATCTGTCATTTGTGCCAGACCAGACCGTTTATATTAATAATAAATATTTAATTATATGTTAAACTAAAAATATTAATACAGTATAGTGGTTCAAGCTAGACTTTAGATTTTAAAAGGTTTTAGTTTGAATCATATATTGTGCAACATCATATAATTTTTATTTTTCTCCTACATTTTTATTTATTTTTTGAATCTAAAATAAACACTAAACTATTCAATACTTCAATCTCACAATTTCATTCAAACACTTCTCTTTTTTACCCTTATTGCCTTCTCTGTTCTCTGAGGCGGCTTCACCATTGTCATATTGTAATAATTTGACCTTTTAGGAACTATTATGTTTGAGAATGAGACATAAATTGTTATATTTTGATGTTTAGGATTGTCTTTTGCTTTGCTGATGAGAGCCATTATTTGTTTTTTTAATAAATTTTCAAATAAGTTATTGCTAAAAATAGAAGATTTTTTTTATGTTTTTACTTTGCTCGTTAGTCACTTGTCAAACCATTAACCAACTGAACAAAACCATTTTACTTGGTTTGAAAGACTAATTTGGTCGGTTTGGTTTGCGAATTTTTCAAACCGGCCAAATCGGACCGTGTACATCCAGATAGATGTCATGACTTCCTCAAGGTACCCATTTAGAAATGCAGTTTTGACATCTATCTGCCAGATTTCTAGGTTCATATGAGCTGCTATAGCAAGTAATATCCAATTAGATTTGAGCATGGCTACTGATGAGAAGGTTTTGTCATAGTTTGTGCCCTCTTTGTGATTATAATCTTCACAACCAACCTGACTTTAAAAGCCATTATTTCACCATTCTCTCATTTCTTTCTCCCATATACCCACTTGCAACAAATGACTGGAAAACAATATAACAGCTCAAAATTTTGATATACATCCATAGCTGTAATGGATTCTATTTTAGAATCTATGGTGACCTGCCACTTGTCTGCTTCTTTGTTAGATAAAGCCTGATCGTATGTGTTGGGTTTTGTATTCTAAAAACATTTATTGTTGTATGTATAAATTTGACATATCTCACATCTGTAAACAAACATACTTGCGAGAATAATTGAATCCTCTTATCTCATAAATAGTGAGATCATACAACATGTAGGAGATCGCAAAAGACTCTAAAGATCATTTGACCTTGCGAGATATAAAATATTTTTGTCATAGCTGAGACATCGTTGATGATTAGTCTGTCGATGTAGGCTGTAACATAGTTGGAAAGAAGTGATTTGTCTTGATCACTTGACATGCCAGTACGTGTGGTTCCGTATTGATAGGATCACAGTCATATGAGTTCTTATATCTGATGGATTCGTATACTGAAATCAATATGATTGGTATATTATGTACAAGGTTTCTAGTTGATATATATTGGGAATCATGAATGTCGTATGTCCATCTCTTATCTGAATTAACAAACTTGTATCGCAAACTCTCTATGCTTTTATCTCTTCGATAGGGAGATCATACGGTGTGTAGTAGATCATGAAAGACCGTAGGGATCCCTTGAC
The DNA here is from genome assembly GCA_026898455.1 of Plectranthus barbatus. Lineage (NCBI taxonomy): Eukaryota > Viridiplantae > Streptophyta > Magnoliopsida > Lamiales > Lamiaceae > Plectranthus > Plectranthus barbatus. Next base: position 669,972 of record JAPKLW010000105.1, on the reverse strand, counting down.
TTAGTGAGATATAAGTGATTATCACAGCTAAGACAGTCCTTGGATAGACTCTCGGTATTGGTTGTAGCATATGTGGTAATAAGGGGCTTATCTTGGTTGCTTGGTACGTTGGTGCATGTGGTGCGCATTAATTGGACCTAAGTAAAGATCAAATCTTTATGTTACATTAAAGGAATCTTCATCTTGATGGCTTGATGGAATCCTAAGCCTAATGAAAGTACTGAAGTGTACACAGATTTGTGCGTCATATTGAGAAACTATGGTGGAGAGTCTTTGTTGCACTCGTATATCTGTATCTTGGGTGGTAGCAGTTTTTTATGATTGTCTGTGACTAGAACTAGGTAACCATATCAATATATGATTGTTACATTCTCTGAGCATCTCAAAAGGTTCATTATGCTAAAGTTCTGCAGGCTTATTAAGTTCAAGCATAAGTGAAAAAGGTTGAGTGGATTGATTCAGGAATAAAAGATATTAATTAATTTATTGTTTTGTTAGAGCTTAAATTAATTGATGAATGTTTATAACCTTAAATATGGGGATATACTGAGCTTATGCAACACGTTCTTAATAACATGGTAACAAAGAGGTAGGACAATATTGATTCTCTGGTGGCATGAATAAATATTAATTAATTAATTATATTTTGGGTTGAATATGAGTATTAATTAATTGATAGACATTCTTTATTATTTTCATATTTTGTTTAAAATTATGCATGATTATTATTATTGAATTGCAATGTATGGTTGCATGGATTGTATGGTTTTTGTATCTCAAGGTTCTCTGGTAAATTCGCCCATATATAAAGATTCATTTTTTTACCCATGAAATAAATCCGTGGCTAGAATTATTTTACAAATTTTAATAGGTTGTGTTTCCTTGTAAATAAATTGTAAAAATAATATGTAAATTAGAAGAAGACGAAGAACATGCAATCACACAAAGGAAGAACAAGGCGATAGGCAGCGGTAGAAGAACCCAAGAATTTATGCACGTCGCCGCACCAACGAGGCAATTGCATGGCTTGTCTAGTGCTTGGCACGGGTAGACAAGGTACGTCATGTACATTTATAAAGGAAACATGTTTAGCATCGGTTTCTACCCTTTCTTAGGTAGTGGATACTAGAGCTATTGATCATGTTTGTAATACTTTGCAGGGGTTCAGGCCGACAAGGCAGCTGAAGCATGACGAGATTACCATCTCAATGGGCAGCGGAGAGCGAGTCTCAGCAGTAGCCATTGGAGATTTTACTTTGAAAACAATGTTTTAATTTTGAGAAATGTTTTATATGTGCCGGTTTTTCGGCGAAACTTAATTTCAATTTCCAAGTTATTTAGTGATGGATATTCAGTTATTTTTTATAGTGGAGTTTCTATCATTAGTAATAACGGTGTTATCTGTCATGGCAAACTGGCTGACTCTCTCTATATCATTGATTATGTGCATAAATCTTCCGTGAATGTTGCAAATTCATCCAATAATAATTATCATTTAAAGAGAAAGTTTTCTTCCGATGAGGATCAAACATATCTTTGGCACTTGAGACTAGGTCACATCAATCTAAAGAGGATTAAAAGATTAGCATGCGATGGGCTTTTGGATTCTTTTCAAGTGGTACCGCATCAAATCTGTGAGTCCTGTATAGAGGGAAAGATGACGACCAGGCATTTTAAGGCAAGTCAGTCTCGAGCAGAGGATGTGTTGGAATTGATCCACTCTGACTTATGTGGACCAATGTCCACGCAAGCTCGTGGAGGCTATGAGTATTTCGTCATTTTCATTGACGATTACTCAAGATTCCGATATGTCTATTTCCTTCGCCACAAGTCCGAATGCTTTGAGAAATTCAAAGAGTATAGGACTGAGGGAGAAAAGAAGCTAGGTAAGACTATCAAGACACTATGATCAGATTGTGATGGAGAATACCTCAGTAACGAGTTCTTACAGTACTTGTCAGACAACGGGATTACATCCCAGTGGACTGCACCAGGAACCCCTCAACAAAATTGTGTAGCGGAAAGAAGAAATAGAACTCTCTTGGAAATGGTCAGGTCGATGATGATTTATGCAAGCTTGCCGATTTCGTTTTGGGGATATGCCTTGGAGACAGCGGCCTACTTGCTTAACCTGGTACCTTCTAAATCAGTTCCTAAAACACCTTTGGAACTCCCGTATGGGCGAAAGCCAAGTTTGAACAGTGTGAGGGTTTGGGGTTGTCCAACGTATGTGCTGACAAAGTTACCTGATTAGTTAGAAAGTAGGTGTAAGCTGATGCTGTTTGTAGGATATCCCAAGCAAACGAAAGGTGATTTCTTCTATTGTCCTGAGAATCAGAAAGTCGTTGTCAGTACCAACGCAAGATTCTTGGAGGACGAATATGTAATAAACCACAGATCCAAGAGTGAAATTATTCTCCACGAGCTTGAGGATAATGAAACAATTCCATCAGGAAAGCCCAGTGTAGTGGTAAATCCACTTGCAACAGGTGAGGCTATACCAACACTGCCACTAATGCAAGGCATGGGACCAACGCGTAGTGTGCTAACTACTGACATTGTTCAGATGCCTCGTTGCTGTGGGAGGGTTGTCCACCAACCCGAAAGGTATATGTTCATGGGAGAGTCCTCTGACTTGATCCCAGATAATGGACTGGATGATACTGATCCCTGGACATATGACGAGGCGGTATCTGATAAAGATGCAGACAAATGGCTGATCGTCATGGATTCGGAAATAGAATCCATTACGGCTATGGATGTATACTAGAATAATGATTTGCCAGATGGCTGTCGAGCCATAGGGTGCAAATGGGTATACAAAAGAAATAAAGGAGCGAATGGTGAAATTACAACTTTCAAAGCAAGGCTGGTGGCGAAGGGTTATAGTCAGAAAGAAGATGTAGACTATGACGAGACCTTCTCACCGGTAGCCATGCTTAAGTCCATTCGTATACTCCTAGCCATAGCAGCACATTAGGACCTACAAATCTGGCAGATGGATGTCAAAATCGCGTTTCTAAATGGGTACCTTGAAAAAGGTAGGGACATCTATATGCAACAGCCGAAAGGTTATGTGCAGAAGGGCGAAGAACATTTGGTCTGGAAGCTAAGGAAGTCGTTGTATAGACTTAAACAAGCTTCACGGTCATGAAATCTTTATTTTGATGAAGTGATTAAATCCTATGGATTTTCATAATGTTCAAACGAGAATTGCGTGTACCGTCTATGTGTCAGCGGAAGCGTGGTGTTCCTTGCACTTTATGTAGATAATATTCTCCTATTTGGCGATAGTGTGGAAGTATTGTCGGGCATAAAGGGGTGGTTATCCGAGTAGTTTCATATGAAGGACCTTGGGGAGGCAGGATACATCCTAGGGGTAAAAGTATTGCGGGAGCGCAATAAGAGGATGCTGACCTTGTCTCAAGGATCATATGTGGATAGAGTGATTGCCAGTTTCAGCATGCAAACTGCCACGAAAGGTCTGTTACCCTTCAGAAATGGCATATATCTTTCCAAGGATCAGTGTCCGGTGACACACAGGGAGAAAGATGAAATGAGGAACGTGCCGTATGCATCGGACGTGGGGAGCCTCATGTATGCAATCTATGTACGAGGCCAGATATCTTCTTTGCTGTAGGAATGGTAGCGAGATACCAGTCTAACCCTGGACAAGCGCATTGGACCGCGGTAAAGCACATACTCAAATACCTGAAAAGGACTAGAGACTATTGTCTCGTCTATCACTGTGAGGAGTTGTGCCCTTTGGGTTATTCTGATTTGGATTTCCAGGCACACCGAGACAAAAAGTAGTCCACCTCTGGCTATGTGTTTACATTGGGAGGTGGGGCCATATCATGGAGGAGTGCAAAGCAGAAGTGCATTGCGGACTCCACCATGGAAGCAGAATATGTGGCAGCTTCTGAAGCTTCAAAAGAAGCAATATTGTTTCGAAACTTCCTTCTGGAGTTGGACGTGATTCCTAAGCTGCCCAAGACCATCACGGTATATTGTGATAATTCGGGAGCTGTGGCTAATTCAAAGGAACCACGAACTCACAGAGCAACAAAACACATTGAAAGAAAGTACCATATTATACGAGAAATCGTAGCAAGGGGTGTTGTGCTAGTAGAGAAGATTGATACAAGAAATAATCTAGCGGATCCATTCACAAAGGCTCTGCCTCAGAAGGTCTACGAGATGCATGTATGTAACCTTGGGCTGAGGGCAATGCTAACCACGATGAATGATTGATGTAATAACTAGATTAGTTTAGACGCATTATACTCTGGAAAGCACCTGTATAATTCTTTGAGTATAAGTGGGAGATTGATGGATTTATATACTGAAAGCATTATGATTGGTATATTATGTACAAGGTCGATTGGTTAATATACTGGGAATCTTAAATGTTGTATGTTCATCTCCTGTCGCAAACTCAATTATCCTCTTATCTCGTCGATAAGGAGATCATACGGTGTGTAGTAGATCACGAAAGATCGTATGGATCATTTGACCTAGCGAGATATAAATAGTTATCACAGTTGAGGCAGTTCCAAGATAAACTATCGGTGTAGGCTGCAGCATACGCAGTAATAAGCATCTTCTCTTGGATGGCTTGGTATGCTGGTGTGGGGCACACATTGATAAGGACCTATGTCGAGATCGATTCTTTTATCTGACATTAAAAGAATCTAGATCTCTATGGCTTGATGAGATCCTAAGCCTACAAGAAGGTACAAAAGTATATGTAGATTGTGTATTACTTTGAGTTTCAATGAAAGGCTCTAGTTGAGCTTGTATATTTGTATCTTGGGTAATAGCAGTTTCTGTATGACTGTCTGGTACTTGAACTAGGTAACCAAATCCAGTATAGGATGGTGACATTCCCTGAGCAGTTCAAAAGGTTCGTTATGCTAATGTCCTGTAGGCTGATTAAGTTCAAGCAAAAGTGAAAAGGTTTGAGTGGATTGACTCAGGAATATAAGATGTTAATTAATTAAATACCTTCTTAGAGCTTAAATTAATTAACGAATGTCTGTAACCTTAAATGTGGGGATAAACCGAGCCCATGCAACCCGTACCTCAAAACGTGGTAGCAAATAGGTAGGACAATATTGATTCTCTGGTGGAATGAATCAATATTAATTAATTAATTATATATTGGTTTGAATATGAGAATTAATTAATTGATAGGCCTTATTTGCTATTTGCATTCTGGTCCCTGGTCTGGCCCATGAAACTCAAGCCCAATAGAAGTCTATTATTTTTCTATAAATAGGCCTCTGTTCCTCAGATCTAAACACACCACAAGATCATAAGTTGCACACAGCAAGCCAGGTTTTGGGAGATGTGGTGATCAACTAGATCTGAGAAATTAGGAGGAAATTCTACTTCTCAACCGGGCTACAAATCTGAAGGGAATCTTCACCAGATATAAAGATTGAGTTGGGATACAGATTAGAAGATCAGATCAGGAGGATTATCTTCTTCTTCTCTCTCCTTCTTGTTTTCGAAAATTGCTTGATAATTAAATCTTTGTGCGTGGGAAAAGATCAAGAGGAATCTCCGCGCACTCGTTCTTCAGGGTTTCACAATCTAGGTATTCCGCATAAACCTTCTTATGCAAATTCAATAGGAGCATGCTAGGATTAATCATAGGCATAGCAATTTATTTTTTATATTCCAATTAACGATCCTTGGCAAATGGACTTCGTGATTCAGAACACAAATCCCTTCATATTTTACATCAACAAAGTCCTTATCTGATATATCAAACATACGATATTGACATAATATCCTAATATCTCGCCTATAGGTATGATCAGATGTTGTGTAGGAGATACAGATGATCATATGAATCGTTATACCTTGAAAGATATAAACAATATCACGAATGAGACAACACTTGGATAGGCTGTCGTTTAGGCTGTGACACATAAATATATAAGTGAGCTTATCCTAGCTACTTGATGTGTCGGTACTTCTTTATGTATTGATGGGATAAAAAATAAGATGCACCATTCTTATTGACATATGAATGAGCCAAATCTCAACATATTTGTTAAGATCTCAAACCTAATGGAAGGCTAAGTGACATACATAAGTTGACCAAACTTTGACTTTCTACGCTGGTGAGTCTTTCATGTACTCTAATATTAGCATCGTTGGTGTGCAATTTGTGTGTGGCGTGCTTAGACTTGAAATGCAGGGTAACATATCCATTTTTGGATAGGGATATTCCCCTAGGAGCTCACTAGGTTCATTATGTTAAACCCTAGCATGTTAAATTATTAATTCATGCATAAGTCAAAAGGAATCAGTGGTACTACTCAAGAAATAAAAGATTAATTAATTAATTATGGCTAATTGTAATAAGCCAAATTAATTAATAAATGTCTGGAACCTTAAATATTTGGACCATTCAAGTTTAATGCAACCCATTCCATATAATTTGGTAATATAAGAGTGAGTCAACATTATTTCTAAGGTGAAAGTAAAATAATGTTTTACTAAGTAATTACGTTTTAGGTTGGACATGGAAGCATTAATTATTTAGGAGGATCCAATTTATTATTTGCATTTGATCTCTGGTCTGGCCCACAACTGCTTGAGCCCATTAGGGTTAGGGTTTGCAAACCCTAACACTACATAAAACCATTCTCTTTGCAGATCGAATACAATATTATACAATATAATAATACAAAACAACATATTCACTATGAGAGTACAAAATTAAGAGAGATTGGCGCGACTACATCAATCAAGGAAGGTTGATCGACTTTCTTGAAGATTTGATGGAACCAGGAAGTGTATCCTCACCAGATCTGTGAGGAGAAAGGGATACAAATAAGAAAATCAAAACAGTTGGAACATGATATCGTTGATTGGATCCCACATCAAGATTTCATCAATACCACCGATCCAGATCAAGAAATCAGAAGCAGAAGTTCTGGTATTCCGTAAATTCATCCTCTATAATTAAATATTAGGAACATGAATAGGGTTCGTCTAATTTATTCAATCTGATTTATTTTTAATACCCTAAAAATTATCCAAACAGATGAAATAATAAAAGAAAATTCTCATTGTCTGTTGTAGACTCAATTCCTACATCTCCATGGGCAGCGGGGAGCAAGTCTCAACAGTAGCCATCGAAGATTTTACTTTATATTTTGAAAACAATGTTTTGATTTTGAGAAATTTTTTATATGTTTCGGTGAAACTTAATTTCAGTTTTCAAGTTAATAATGGATATTCTGTTATTTTTTATTGTAGTGTTTCAATTATTGGTAATAAGGGTGTGATTTGTCATGGTAAACTGATTAACTCTCTCTATATCATAAATTGTTTGCGTAAATCTTTTGTGAATGTTGCATCCAACTCATCCATTAATAATAATCATTTAAATAGAAAGTTTTCTTCTGATGAGGAACAAACAAATCTCATGCACTTGAGACTTGGTCACATAAGTCTAAAGAGTCTCTTAATAGATAATGGTGTCTTGGACTCCTTCCAAGTGGTACCTCATCAAGTCTGCGAATCTTGTATAGAGGGTAAGATGACGAATACTCCTTTTAAGACTCTCAAGTAGAGGATGTGTTAGAAGTGATCCATTTTTACTTATGTGGACCTATATCCACACAAGCTCGTGTATGTTATGAGTACTTAATTATATTCATTAGCGATTACTCAAGGTTTGGATATGCCTATTTGCCTCGCTACAATTTTGAATACTTAGAGAATTTCAAAGATTCAAGAGAGAGGTAGAGACTATGAAGACACTACGTTCGAATTATTGTGGGGAATACCTCAGTGACAAATTCTTGAAGTATCTGTTAGATATGGGATTACATCATAGTGGACTGCACCTGGTAGCCCTTAACAAAATGGTGTAGAAGAAAGAAAAAATAGGACTCTTTTGGAAATGGGTAGGTCTATAAAGAGTTATGGAAGCTTGCCAATCTCGTTTTTGGGATATGTCTTGGAAACAATGGCGTATTTTCTCAACTTGAAACCTTCTAAATCAATTCCAAAAATGTGTGTAGAGCTCTGGTATGGGCAAAAGCCATTTTATCCAGAATGAGGATTTCGGGTGTAGGAACTGAGTCTACAATAGACAACGTGAATTTTCTTTTATTATTTCATCCGTTTGGATTGTTCTTAAGGTAAAAAAACAATTCATATTAAATAAACTAGGCGAACCTTATACATGCTCCTAATATTTAATTGCAGAGGATGGATTTACAGAATACCTGAACTCCAACTTCTGAATTACAGATCTGGATCGACGACAAAGGATTCTGGATCTAGGGATCTTTATCAATGCTATTGTGCTCCGATAGATTAGATCTTCTGATCTGTTCTCTGGTTCCGCAAAATCTGGTGAGGATACGCTACGAAGTTCGGCCAAAACCTCAAAGAAATCGATCAGTCTTCTTTTAAATGGTGTAGACGCCAATCTCTCTCATGTGTTGTGTAATACTATATTGAATAATACTATATATGATCAGAAGAGAGAAAGGCTTATATAATGTTAGGGTTTGCAAACCCTAACCCTAATAGGCTCAAGAAGTTTGTGGGCTAGACCAGGGATCAAATTCAAATAATAAAGTGGCCCCCTCCTCATTAATTAATTCCATGTCCAACCCATAACATAATTAATTAATAAAACATTGTTTTACCTTCACCACGGAAACAAAGCTAACTCGCCCCTTTATTACCACATTATTTGGAACGGGGTGCATTAAACTAGAATAATCCACATATTTAAGGTTCCAGACATTCATTATTTAATTTGTTTTATGACAATCAACCAAAATTAATTAATCTCTTATCTCCTGAGTAGTATCAGCAACTCTTTTACATTTATGTCTGAATTAAATAATTCAACCTACAGGGTTTAGCATAATGAACCTTGTGAGTTCCTCAGGGAATGTCCCCATCCTGAAACGAATATGATTACCTTCATGTCCAGCCGAAGCAAGCCACACACAAACCGTCACACCCAAGATGCCGGTATAAGAGTACATGTAAGACTTGCAACCATAGCAAGTCAAAGTGTGGTCAACTGGTATATGCCCCTTAGCCTTCCATTAGGTTTAAGATCATAACAAGTATCAAGAGATCTGGTTCATTCATATGTCCATTAGAATGACACATCTCATTGTTGATCCCATCAATACATAAAGATGTACCGATACATCAAGTAGCTATGATAAGCTCACTTATGAACTGATGTGTGATGCAGTATATTTTATCAAGTAAAAATTATCAAACACAGAGACTCAACTCCCCCGTAACTTTGAGTAAAAGGGATTGATTTATAAACTTAAATATCTAGACGCGATAAAATAAGTTTGAATGATCAATTATAAACTATATGAAATTCTAAAGATTAATGCAAGTAACTAAATAAAATACCAAACAACTAATGTAAGATTACCAAAGAGAGAACAGTCGAGGAACCTAGTATGAACTGGTTAGATTAGGAATACATTTGGAACTGTTAACATTACAAACCAATTTTCGTTAAATAGCTTGGATTAATTCGATTACTCTAGATATTACCCTTAGTACCGTTGCAATAACAGTAGATTAATCCTAATATCAACCTAAGTCTAGGTTTATTGACTTCAATTAACTCCCAAAAGCTCAAGAATTAAAGACCTAGATATCAAATCACCTATTCTCTAAGTGAAACGACACCCAATTATTATTGCAATCCCCTCTAATTAACAAACCTATTAAGCTAGTTCATTGAGGCATAATTTCCAACACATGGTGATCAAACACGCAAGGAACACAAATTCAAAGCCACAATAATAAACAAACCATCGGAAATTCAACTATTCAAATCCCAACAATATTCACAATCGTTCCCAATCACATCCTAATCCTCAACAATGAGTTTAGCTACTCATGAACATAATAAAAAACATTAATATCTCAAAAAGAAACATAAAGAAAATAAAGAAAAAGAAGTCTTAGGCTTTTGGGATGAATCTTCAATTCTAGCTTCGATTCTTTCCTTTAATCTTCGATTCCTAGCCCTTGAACTCGTGTTTTTCTCTCTTCCTTTGTGCCTTCTTCTCTCTAGGGTTTTTAAAAATCGAAACCTTATTTTGAGATCTCTCTTGGCCTTTTATAGCTGAAAAATCTGCAGCCACAGTGATTTTGTCCCGAGCGGGAAGAAAATTGAGTTGTTATCAAAATCTCGTCGGGTCCTGAGCGGGACGAAATTGTCCTGAGTGGGACGAGGGTCTTGAACAAGACAGCCTTGTCCTGAGCGAGACAGGCTTCGACTTTCCAAAAAAAATGCTAAATTTCCGAGTTTTGAGTGGAACGGCTTCCTTCCGAGCTTGGTCCTGAGCGGGACAGTTTCGTCCCAAACATAATGTCTGTCCCGAGCGGGACATGTTTATCCCGAGTGGGATGCGCCCGCTCCTTTGCCAGATTTGCTCAAAAACTCGGATTTCTTGCTCGTTTCATGCCCTGCACACTCAAACACCTCTCGAACACCAAGTGAAGGTAAAATCAATCAAAAGAAAAAATATGTGTGATTTCTGCACCTAATTAACATCAAATCATGCAATTAAACACTCTAAAAATAGCGCAAATTGCACACATATCAAACCCCCCAAACTTAAACCTTTGATTGTCCTCAATCAAAAACAAGAAACCAGATTTTCATTCACTTGGTGCAATGCTTCACGGCTCATCACTATCTATCGATGCATATTTTGATGTCACAAATTTGTCATTATCCACCATGTTTTTATTAATATAAAGAACTCAACCTTACCGGCATGTGATCATATAAGGTGTAACACTCGCACTCAGCTGTATAGGGTTAATTTTCTTTCTCTCAAGCACAAGTGCACACGCTTCATTCATATTTTTCATCTCTACCAAACTTGTTCACATCGAAACATTGTCCTAGAATCAAATAGGACTTTAATCTCGTTGTAACGTGGCTTACTAACAGGTAGGGTGTTTTAGGCTAAAGTGACTCATTCATCCCCGATCCCCTATTCTCAAAATTCAACCACTCAATATTTCAACAAGGAATTATTACTCTTGTACAACTGTCTAACAATTTCTCACTTTTCATCGCTTGATATGCAAACAAACCTCTTCTTTTTCTCTTTTTTCTTTTTTTTATTCTTTCTACAACCCCATAAGATTTGCCAACTTGTTAATTTCTTTTCACTCATAGTATTCAATCCCTAGCACTTCATTTCTTCTTCTCTCAAACCTCATCCCAACCCTCAAACTTGTTCCTAACCATTATATGAAAGAATTAAAGGCTCAACTTGGCTCCAAAACAACGGTTAGAATAATTATTTTCCACCTTATTCTCCAAAAGTATCAAAGGTAGGTACTAAGAAGGAATGGCCTAAAATCATTTTTCTAGTGCAATGTGACATGTTAAACAGAGTGGTATCGACAGACTCTACTTATTCTACTTGTGCCTTGCCTCTCACAACCTGAACTATAATGAGGTAGAAGGTCTCATTAGGCTCAAATCTCACAAGTTAAAAGGTGTTGAGTTCTAGGCATTAATATAACATGAAGTCAAGATCAAAATTTGTTCAACCTACACATGCATCAACATCTAGTTATTCCGCCCTATCATAAGATCAAATGAAATCAAATCATGTTCATGCCTCATCACAAATTCAATCTTGTGCCTAAGTTTATCACAATCAAGCACACTTCACTTGCGAGCACTTAAACTCAAAATAAATCATTCAATTCATGCTAGTTTGAGTTTGTGTACCCCACTTCCATCAGTTTTACAAGGTGAAATGAAAAAAATCTGGCATGGTTCCGACTGTTTAAGCTCTATCCACCAGTTCAACTCACCACAGAAAACAATAAAACCAACAATTCTCAAAATATTAATAACTCTGAAACAAGCTTTAGATCATATCATTATAAAACCCCATCGAATGACTCAAAGCAACTAAATAAGACTGAATACTAAAACAGACCAAATAAAAGTCAATAAAGGTAGAGAAAAGATAAAATAGTATAAAATAACAAGAATGGAAGAGAGAAAACCAACGTCTGTCCAACCCCCCAAACTTAGTCCAAACACGACTAAGTTTGAAAAGATAGAAAGGCGGTGATCACTGCTGGTTTGGGCCTGGAGCATCCTCATTCTGTCGGCACCACCGATAGTTTAAATCGTGCACCTCGGTCTCAACGCCGGTCAATCAATCATTCACCTGATCAAATCACTACTCAAACCACTTCCTCTGGCCAACCATATCAGCCCGCAATGTCATCACCTCTATCCCTAGGCCGACCATCTGCATGTCCAATCCTGCCATGATCGGGGCCATACTCCACATCATGTCTTACATCTCTGTCTACCAAGGGCTATAGCTCCAACTGATGATGTCCCGAAACCTTGATCATCCAGCAGTTCTTCTTCGTCCATCGACTCCTCACTGCGGTCCTCAGGCACAACAGTAGGGAGCTCATATCTTGAATAAGTCCCATCACGCCCCTTTTTATACTATAACTCTTTAGGTGTCGGCGTGTCCAACAACCAATTCCCCGGGGCATCCTGATCAGTAATCGTAGTGCCAGCAGTGTTCGGGAGCATCATCCATGCATCATCAATCATAAATAGGCATTCAGTCTTGGGGTGGCAATATACTTTGCCAAAGTGAGTACTAGAAAATCCACCACAGACAATGGCACCTTTGTTCTAACCCGATGAATACGAAAGTGGTCGAGAATGGGTGTGAGAATTCCGCCACAATAGATGTTGCTCCAGGTATGCGAGGGGGATCGACTCTAGTTATCCATAGCCAAGACGGCCATGGAGAAAGGTACTCCGGCTAGCATCGAATGAAGCATATAAAGCTCTGTCGTGATCACATTGTTTGTTGGTCCCTAGATCAAAGTCGTCGTGGTGAATATAAACAACAAACACACACGAAATGCAGTGGAATATTAACATTCACTTGCACTTAAGTTCCTCATTATCAAAGTAGATTTAGCTCAAAGTAGGATTAGAGTTTTTTCAAGTTATACTCTAGCAACTTGGTTGCTAGGTTTCAAAAACAAACACGAGAAACAGTAAATCAATAAAATAGTAAAGAGACACAATATTTATTGTCGTTCGATCAAATAGATCTACGTCCACTCCTTAGCCAAAACACTAAGAATTTCACTAAGAAAGTATACGAAATACAAGGATTTGTCTTTCACTTGTAGCAGGCGGTGAACTTTCGACCCAGCCACTACAAAACTATCCTCCGTTACTTCGTTCTTCTCAGACAGCTGCAGCTCCGGCCAAGTCAAGGGCGAACCTTCGTAAAACTTGTCATTCGCTGCTAGGGGGAGCTTTTAAAGTTCTATCCTGAACTTGTCTGTTTTTGGCAATATGCCCGTCGGAGTCAATCCCTTTTTAGAGATGTGACTGCTGGATGCATCCTAGGATGGAAGGTATCCCAATGATTGGATTCTCGACCAAAGTCAAGGAATCTCTTAACGGTAGTGTCAGATATTCAATGGAAGACACTCTTGGTTGTTGAGAGCTTTGAGTACACTTTTATCTCGTGCTCTCAACTGACTCCTTTATCACTTGTTCGCTTTGTCAAAAGAATCTCTAACTTGGGATATTTTTGAGTGTAGGCAATGATTGAAGCAGTAGTCATCTCTCACTTCTGGACTTGTCTTTTATACCTGGAGATTCAAACTTTGAATCTCCATAACCGTTAGACACAATGGCTTCTTCGTCCAAGAGTGGTTCGACTTTATCCGTCCTTTCCGACGTCGTACAGTACTTTCTGACCTACTTTGGGAAAGTTTTGTCCATTGCGTGTACGTCTGTTAGAATGGTAGTGTAGCAGTCGTTGATAGCTATCTTGCCTTGCTAAGCCTTCATAGTAATCTGCTCAACCATGTATCGGATTGCTGACTGCTCAGCAGTTGCTCATGTTTAGCACTTGATTCCTTTGACTCTGGGTTGCTATCGCTTTTAGAAATCTGCTACATGCTAGCGAATGCTGACTCCTTCAACATTCTGTTATACATTACTTTTAGCAAACGCTAACTTCTTCTAGCATTCTGCTACTTGTTCTTCCGACTGCTGAGTACTTTATCTTAGTAGTCTCTTTCTTTGACATAGGATTGCTAACCCCTTAGCAATCCCCTCCTTAGCACTTGACCACTACTATCTCTAACAATCAATTAGGAATGATTTTAGCAATCTAATCTATTACAACTCGATACATAGCCTATACGGGACATTACAATAGTTGCTAGACTATAATAAAATTCAACAATTGATCGACCAGTCTACTATGGTTTGATCCAACAAAACCTTTTACAATATGATCCTAAGGGAGATTTAGGAATAATTTCCCAACAATTTCCCTCTTTTTGGTGCGATCAAAGCTTACTTTCACTTGTTGAATTAAGAGGAAAAATATCTGAGCTTTACACAATTTTTCTAAGTACAAAGCTATGCTAAGCTAGCAGTCTAACTCAGAGTTAATCCATCTTAATTGTAACAGGGATTGGTTTTAGATAATTCCCCCTCAATACGTGCTAGGAATATTTCTCGATTAACATATACGTAAGTGCTGCAAGGAGTCTGCTAGAAATTCTAGCACCTAAATAAATTAGCAGGCATTCACAACCAATCCAAAGTAAACTTCGTTAAATACGCTAAAGTGTATATCAACTTTAGTACACAATAAAAACTCAGAAATCGACAATGAGAAATTGTCTAAGTCTGATTCCATTTTCATTCAGTGGATTTGAGCATTACAATTACAGATGAAAATGGATATCAACAAAAAAAATGGAAATGCTAAGAAAAGTTGCTAAGATAAGAAGTGTAAGATCAAGAGTCGGGAGCAAGCTTCTTCTTATCAAGCTCAACGAACTTGCTCATCGTCATTTGCATGAATTTCTCCACATAAGCTTTGCTCGCTTCTCGTTCTGCAGCATCCCGCTCCATCTTCTTAGCAAGCTTTTTGTTGTCCATCTCCAACTTCTTTATCCTTAGCTCGATTTCTTTCGTTTTGAGCTCCTCCTTCTTCTTCTTGATTTCTTCAATTTCTAGCCTCCTTTCCTCCTCAGCATCAGCCAGAGCTTCTTCCTCCTTCTTCCTCTGCTCGGCTTCAGCAAGTCTCCTTTCTTCCCCCTCTTTGATTGCAGCAAAAAAGGTCGAAGAAAAGGATTGAACGGTTTGCATCATATGCTGCTGGGAGTCAGCGACCTCCGTTGTCCAGACCTCCACGTTTTGTTTCACAGCAGAAACATCCAACCTAACTTCAGCAACCTCAGTGCAGAAATCTGACACTTCGGTCCTGACCTCATCAATCTCCTTCCTTATTTCAGCCTTCTCCATCTCAACACGCTCATTTAGAGAAGATAGAGCATTTCGCATGGCCTTTTGAACGGCTGAATCCACGAAAGATTAGAAGTCATAGGAACTTACAGGCGTAACATCAAATGCAGAAGATGTTGTTGCTAACACCAGGTCCTAATCTTCAGCAGTTGTAGTCCCTTTCGGGCTCGGCTGTGCTGGCTCCACGGCTTCAGCAATTACCGCTTGTTGAGCAGCAGAGTAGCGTGACTCTTCATCCATCAACAGCTGAGCAGCCACCATAATCTAAGCAATTTCAGCACCATGAGCAATCTGAGCCTGAGCAGCCATGTAGCGTTCTTCCTCATTCAATATCCTCTGAGTAGTATCTAAGATCTGAGCAGTTTAAGCCTCTTGAGCTTCCTCAGCTTGGGCAGCTTCAATGAAGCTAAGAATGTCGAAGCCCAAAAACTTGACAAGCATTCTGTCTTGATCATTTAGCTCAGCAGCCTCACGCTCAGCAATCATTGTGGCCTTCCGTGCTTCCATCCTTTCCTTCTTGAGGGCCTCATATTCTGCTTGGTGACGACGATGATGGATTTATATACTGAAAGCATTATGATTGGTATATTATGTACAAGGTCGATTGGTTAATATACTGCGAATCTTAATGTTGTATGTTCATCTCCTGTCTAAATTAACAAACATGTGTTGCAAACACAATTATCATCTTATCTCGTCGATAGGGAGATCATACGGTGTGTAGAAGATCATGGAAGATCGTATGGATCACTTGACCTAGCGATATATAAATGGTTATCACAGCTGAGATAGTTCCAGGATAAACTGTCGGTGTAGGCTGCAGCATACGCAGTAATACGCATCTTATCTTGGATGGCTTGGTATGCTGGTGTGGGGCATGTTGGGATTGTATACTGAAAGCATAAATGATTAAGTGTTTTGTACACTGGTCTTCATATATGTGTTGCTACAACAATGCTCGCTGTCTAATGAAACAAACATACAACGAACCATAATATCCTATTATCTCGCCTATAGGGATGACCATATGGTGTGTAGGAGATCACAGAGGATCATATTAGTCGTTTGACCTAGCGAGATATAAAAAGTATCACAGCTGAGACAGTCCCTGGATAGGCTGTCGGTCTAAGCTGCAGCACATCGATTCATAAGTGGGCTTATCCTAGCTACTTGATGTGTCAGTACATAGTTATGTATTGATGGGATCAATAGTGGGATGTGCCATTCACATTGACATACGAATGAGCTAGATACCTAAAATACTTCCTATGATCTTAAACCTAACTGAAGGACAAGGGGCACACACAGATTGACCACACTTTGATTTACCAAGGTGGTGAGTCTTTCATGTACTCTTATACCCGTATTTTGGGTGTTGGCAATTTGTGTGTGGCCTGCATAGGCTGGACATTTAGGTAAGCATATCCGTTTCAGGATGGTGACATTTCCTGAGGAACTCACAAGGTTCATTATGCTAAACCCTGCAGGTTGAATTATTTAATTCAGGCATAAGTGAAAATGAGTGAGTGGTATTACTCAGGAAATAAGCCAAATTAATGAGCCAAATTAATTAATGAATGTCTAAAACCTTAAATATGTGGATCATGTTAGTTTAGTGCAACTCGTTCCTAATAACGTGGTGATAAAGGGGCGAGTCATCATTGTTACCGTGGTGAAGGTTAAAACAATGTTTTATTAATTAATTATGTTCTGAGTTGAACAAGGAAGGATTAATTAATAAAGAGGGCCCACTTTATTATTTGCATCTGGTCTCTTGTCTAGCCCATGAACTGCTCAAAACCCATTAGGGTTGGGGTATATCAAAACCCTAACACTATATATAGGCTTTCTCTCTATCCGATCAAGTTAGACTTTTTAGTATATTCAGTAAAAAGGGTCAGAACGACGGCGGCAATCCAGGGAGAAATTGATCATTTTCTCCAGATCTCGGATCCAACTTGCTAGATAATCCTCACCAGATTTCCAAGGAGCAAGGGAACAAATCAGAAGATCTGATCTGAAGGAACAACCGTCCATCGCCGGCGCTCAATCTCAGATCTAAGTTTACTTCATCGTTTTATTCTCCGATCTAGATCTGTAGATCAAATAGTGAAGATCAGGTATTCCTAAATTCCATCATCTGCAATTAATTTTGTAGGAGCATGCATAGGTTCGCATGGTTTGTTTAATTGAAATTTATTCCTTGTACCCTAAGAACGATCCTTGGCAAGAATTTAATTAATGGCAACTCATGTTGTCCATCGTAGACTCAAACCCTACAATTGGTATCAGAGCGAGGTTGATGTTCATAGGCTCTATCTTAGATAAATTGAAATTAAATAAATGTGTATGTTCATGGATCGATTTAAATTGTCGTGGATGTTTTTGATCTCGTGGCCTTCTCGTTTTTGGATATCTTTTTTCACCATAAGAAAATCCGTGGTTAGATTTAATAGGGAAAATCATGTAATAGATTTAGATCATTTTTTGTATTTTCTATTTTTTTAAATCTGTAAAAATCAGAGATCCGGAAGAACAACCAGAAATGAAGAACGAAAAATAGAGAAGGCGACATGAACTAGGGTTCAGCCACCCACCAGATCTCGCCGGTGGAGGCGACCACAGCGGCAGGTGACAGGGCCAGGCGGCAGCACAACGGTGGGTAGCGGCGGCAGGGGCTCTTTCCTGCGGCTGGGCCGTGCCCTAGGCCTCACTGCTACTGCTGCTCACGTTTTCGACGAGCAATAGGTGCACAGAGGTCCAGCAATGAAGGCAGCAGGGTGGCAGCGGCGAGGGGCGGTGCTGGGCTGACGGCAGCGAGCGGTTTTTCTCCTGCTTTGTGCACGCGTACACAGCCCTGTGCGCGTCTCCACCAGCCGGCTCCGAGCTTTGCTGCTACCAGCGTAGTCCGCGTGCGTCTGCTTTGGTGAAGGCTACTGCAACGACGGCCTGTGGTGGTGGCGTCAGACAGAAAAGCCCCATGTAGCTGAAGCGCGTGGTGTGAAGCAGCTGCAGCGAGCATGAGCTCACGTTTCAAGCACGGCGGCAGCGATTCCACAGCGCGGCGAGCGGGCTGGCGACAAAAGCTGAGCAGGGGCGACGACTAGCTGTGAGGTGCGGCCGCAGGCGGCGGCGGGAAGGCAGCGGCGGTGGCTGCTGTGTGGCTGTGGTGGCTAGGGTTTGGCTGCCCGGGCTATAGCTCGGGCCCGTCGACCCAGAGGCGGCCCGTTGTCCTGGAAATTAGGGTTTGGCACTCCCCTTTGGGCCAAAAACCCTAATTTAAAGCCCAGTTACTGTTAAAGCAGTTCAAATCAGATTTCAAGTCCAACGGAGGCCCAGTTTGAAGATCTGTACTGAAAATAAATCTTGTAATAGATTAGATTTCATTATTTTTCAGTTATAATCGCATCTGAGGGGCCACGAGAAATTTTATTTGTTTATTTAATTATTTCTCGTACTGATGTGATTTATTATGTGAGCACTAGTAAATAATAGGAAAGTATGTTTATTTGCTTTAATTATTTACTTTTATAAGCATGTTGCAATTTAATTTTCAAGCATGCTTTATGTGATTTATTTTATGTTTTAAATTATGTCTATAAATTCCGGGAACATATTAATTTATGATGGAATTTTGGGTGTGACATAATGGGAACATAAAATAATCTGTTCGCATGAAACCTTTAGAATTAAAAATACTAAGCTGGATTTTGGTTCTTTTCTAACCAAGATCATTAGACCTCCACAAATATGGCCTCTCATTGGAAGTAATGCATTTCGAAGCGTAAACGTCTACTCCAGTAGCTTGCATTAGAAATAAATTACCAGTTCTAATGCGATGAGGTTTCTAAATAAAACATTTAGTTTAAGATGAGAAGTGGGAGCCTCTGAGCAAACGTCTACTCCAGTAGCTTGCATTGAGACAACTTTCACTGATCTCTAAGATTAAACTAAATGAGCTAACGAAGGATATGAGGGGCATGCGATATGGGTCGAGTACGTATGCTAAATCGCCTTTTAACATCCTGAGTTAGGATTGTGGTTACTTTAGCTTAGATTTTGCCTGAGCACAACTTATGCATGAGATCCCTGCTCAAGATAGGTGAACATGTTCTAAAGATCTCCAATATTAATTTCTTTTGCCGACGGAAACCTGGCATGGAGAGAAATTAAAGGACCTATTTTGGTCTGGTCGAGCGTTTGCCGTAAACGTCTACTTCAGTAGCTTGCGGTAAATTAGCTTGGACAATTGGAGGAAGCAAATTGCATTGTCTTATCTAAAGGTTCTATGCATATTTGTTTCAATTGTTTTTAGTATGTGCTTACATTAATTCGCTTATTTGTTTACAGATATTACTATGAACAATGTCATTAATATTCTCGCTCAAAATCCTCTCAATGCTCCGAATTTCCTTGAATGGAAACGTAATTTGAATTATATCGTTGTTGCGGAAGAACACAAGTTTGTCCTTACTGATCCTTGTCCGCCTGTCCCAGCTGCTGATGCTACTGCCGAGCGGCAACAGTCTTACGATAACTGGATCAAGTCTAATAATGTAGTGAAATGCTACATGATGACCATTATGAGTAAGGTACTGCAGTTGCAGCGTCAGCATTATGATAAGGCCTATGAGATTATGGATAATCTAACATCGACTTATGGGGAGACGGATAGAACTGTCAGATTCAATCTCATGAGGGATATTGTCAGTAAGAAAATGTCTAAAGGCAGTTCAGTGAGAGAGCACGTGGTTTCCATGACTCACCTCATGGATGAACTAACGCTGCATGGTGGTGGTATTGGCACGGAAGCCCAAGTCGATATCATACTAAACTCTCTTCCCAAGTCTTTTGAAAACTTTAGGTTGAATGCTGTGATGAACAAGAAGGATCATGCATAGGTTCGCAATTAATTTTGTAGGAGCATGCATAGGTTCGCATGGTTTGTTTAATTGAAATTTATTCCTGGTACCCTAAGAACGATCCTTGGCAAGAATTTAATTAATGGGAATTAATTAATTGATAGGCCTCATTTGCTATTTGCATTCTGGTCCCTGTTCTGGCCCATGAAACTCAAGCCCAATAGAAGTCCAGTATTTTCCTATAAATAGGCCTCAGTTCCTAATATCTCAACACACCAGTGGATCATAAGTTGCACACAACAAACCAGGTTTTGGGAGCTGTGGTGATCGACTGGATCTGAGAAACGAGGAGGAAATTCTTCTTCTCAAACGAGCAGGGAATCTGAAGGGAATCTTCACCTGATATTCAGATTGAGTTGGGATACAGAAGATCAAATCAGGAGGATTATCTTCTTCATCTTTCTCCTTCTCATTTTCGAAAATTGCTTGATAATTTTCATAGATTTATTTCCTCAATCTGTTAGGAATTAAATCTTTGTGCGTGGGAAAAGATCTAGAGGAATCTCCGCGCACTCGTTCTTCAGGGTTTCACAATCGACGTGTTCCGCATAAACCCCCTTATGCATATTCAATAGGAGCATGCTAGGATTAATCATAGGCATAGCAATTTATTTTTGATATTCCAATTAACGATCCTTGGCAAACGGACTTCGTGATTCAGTTCACAAATCCCTTCAATTTGTATTAGAGCCAGGTTTAATTAATTGGCTCTATCGGAAAAAAAATATTGCCTATGATTTGCATGATAATTATTATTGAATGATTGCATAGGTTTTATGGATTGTATGATTATGTTTTTCGTCCTCGTGGTTCTCGGGTTAATCCGCCCTTTTATAAGGATTCGTTTTTCACCCACGAGATAAATCCGTGGTTCGATTTAGATTTTAGAATGTAATTAGATATTTCAAATGTAATATTTTATTTTCAAAATATAAATCTGTAAAACGAAGAACAAAAAGAACGAAGAACACGAAGAACGAAGGACCGCACAATGCACGACGGCACCGGCACGGCACAGGGCCGTGCACGGCGGCACGGAGGAGCAGGCGTGCGGCGGCCATGTTGACGGTGCAGCCGCGCGGAAACCCTAGGGTTTCAGCGCACGGCACGTGCACACATCGGGCAGGCACCGCGTGGCCAAGGACCGGCCTGGCCAGGTGTGGCGCTCTGATGGATTTATATACTGAAAGCATTATGATTGGTATATTATGTACAAGGTCAATTGGTTAATATACTGGGAATCATAAACGTTGCATGTTCATCTCCTGTCTGAATTAACAAACATGTGTCGCAGACGCTATTATCCTCTTATCTCGTCGATAGGGAGATCTTAAGGTTTGTAGAAGATCACGGAAGATCGTATAAATTGTTTGACCTAGCGAGATATAAATAGTTATCACAACTGAGACAGTTCCTAGATAAACTGTCGGTGTAGGCTGCAGCATACGCAGTAATAAGCATCTTATCTTGGATGGCTTGGTATGCTGGTGTGGGGCACACATTGATAAGGACTTAAGTCGAGATCGATTCTTTTATCTGACATTAAAAGAATCAAGATCTCTAAGGCTTGACGAGATCCTAAGCCTAAATGAAGGTACAAAAGTATATGCAGATTGTGTATTACTTTGAGTTGAAGTGAAAGGCTTTACTTGAGCTTGTATATCTGTATCTTGGGTAATAGAAGTTTGTGTATGACTGTCTGGTACTGGAACTAGGTAACCACATCCAGTATAGGATGGTGACATTCCCTGAACAGCTCAAAAGGTTCGTTATGCTAAGTCCTGCAGGCTGATTAAGTTCAAGAATAAGTGAAATGGTTTGAGTGGATTGATTCTGGAATATAACATGTTAATTAATTAAATAGCTTGTCAGAGCTTAAATTAATTAACGAATGTTTGTAACCTTAAATGTGGGGATATACCGAGCCCATGCAACCCGTACCTCAAAACGTGGTAGCAAATAGGTAGGATAGTATTGATTCTCTGGTGGAATGAATCAATATTAATTAATTAATTATATTCTGGGTTGAATATGAGAATTAATTAATTGATAGGCCTTATTTGATATTTGCATTTCTGGTCCTAGGTCTGGCCCATGAAACTCAAGCCCAATAGAAGTCCAGTATTTTCCTATAAATAGGCCTCAGTTCCTCAGATCTCAACACACCGCAAGATCATAAGTAGCACACAACAAACCAGGTTTTGGGAGCTGTGGTGATCGACTAAGATATGAGAACGAGGTGGAAATTCTGCTTCTCAACCGGGCTAGAGATCTAATAGAGAATCTTCACCTGATTTTCAGATCGAGTTGGGATACAGATCAGAAGATCAAATCAGGAGGATTCTTCTTCTTCTCTCTCTCCTTGTTTTTGAAAATAACTTTTTTATTTTCTCAAGATTTATTTCCGCAATCTGTTAGGAATTGAATCTTTGTCCGTGCGAAAGATCAAAAGGCATCTCCGCGCACTCGTTCTTCAAAGTTCATCAATCCAGGTGTTCCGCATAAACCTTCTTATGCATAATAATATAGGAGCATGCTAGGATTGTTCATAGGCATAGCAATTTATTTTTGATATTCCAATTAACGATCCTTGGCAAACGGACTTCGTGATTCAGTTCACGAATCCCTTCAATTGTTATCAGAGCCAAGTTTAATTAATTAGCTCTATCGAAAAATAATATTGCCTATGAATTGCATGATTATTATTATTGAATGCATGTCATGGATGGTTTTGGATTGAATTGTATGTTTTTCATCCTCGTGGTTCTCGGGTTAATCTGCCCTTTTATATGGATTCGTTAGATTTAGATTTTTTAGATTGTAATTAGGATTATTCCATGTAATCTTTTATTTCAAAAAATTAAATCTATAAAACAAAGAACGAAGAATGCAAAGAACACGAAGAACGAAGGTCTGCCCGACGGCGGAGCACGGCAGCAGAGTGCGCGGCGGGGCCACGGCGGCGGCGCAGCCGCGCGTGGAGACCCTATGGTTTCAGTGAGCGCGCGCTGCGCGGCACGGCACCGGCCAGGGCTGGTGCGGCGGTTCCGGGCGAGGCCGACAACGCGAGGGAGGTCAGGGCAGATGGCCGGGACGGCAGCGCGCGGCCAGGGCGGCGGAACCCTAGGTTCCACGCGCGCGCGCAGCAGGCCTGCGCGACCCTATGCACGCGACGGTGGCGTGTCTTCCCCCCTCGGTCGATGTCGGCAGGCGGAGCAGGTGGTGGCTGCGGTGGCTCGGGTGACCGGTGACGCGGTCTGGGGCGGCATCGGGCTGGGCGTGTGATTCGGGTGCGGAAAAACCCTAGGGTTTTTTTCGCGGTTTGTGCGGGCTTCTGATTCCGTTCTTGCGCGAATCCGGTGAGTCATAGAATCCGACGATGGAAAAGAAAAATAAACGGCGGTTCGGGCAATGGTCGGGGCAAGCCGGGGCGGCGTCATGCAAAATGGGCAACGGCCGGAGGAGGCGGCATCGCGGCCTGCAACCATGCACGTACGTGCATGGATGTTGCACGTACCGGGAGCCCTCATGGCGGCGGCGAGTCGCCGGCGGCGGTGGTTCACCGGTGGTGGCTCGTCGGGCTAAGTTCTCGCGGGCTATTGGGCTTGCAATGTGTGCCTAGGCCCGTTGTCCAATTTTCTGATGGATCAAATCTTGGAGGCACAAATTCAGAAAATAAATTCAGGTCTCAGTCCAAGTAGTGGGAGCCTAGTCGAAGATCTGTATTATTAATTTCAACTTGTAATAGTTAGAATTAATATTATTTCGTATCAGGGGCCAAGAGGACATTTTTTATTTGCTTTATTATCTATCTTCGCATGATATACGTGTTTAATTTAATTGCGCAACATATAAGCATGTTGTAGATAATAGGAGCACGTTTACTGCTTTTATTTACAGCTTTAAAGCATGCTATGTGATTTATTTTGTGTAATTAATTATAACTATAAATTCGGGGTTAATGCTATGCATGATAGAATTTTAGAAAAGTTATAATTATGGCTACATAAAATAATCTGTGCAATTGAACCTTATGAACTAAAAATTACTAAGCTCATAATTTATTAAGACCTCCACAAAGCGATCCTTTATTTGAAGTGGATAATTTATTAGGTAAACGTCTACATGTGTAGCTTACTAAATTTATTATTCACAAGTTCTAAAGATAGGATTTCTTAAAACAAACATTTATTTCATGTGAGAAGTGGGAGTTCATGCGTAAACGTCTACATGTGTAGCTTGCGTATTGAATTTTCATAAGTTCTCTAGGGGATGAATTAAATGAGACAGCCTTATTATAGGGATCGGGTGTGTTCTAATAGATCATTATATGGGAGGGTTGGTTTTTGTGGTAAGCTAGCTTAGATGTTATCCAGAGTCCCTGCTCAGTAGGATAATATGGTCTTAAGTTAGTCTCCAATTATTATTTCCATTTGTCTAAGGAACCCGGGCATGGATTGGAATTAAAGGACTGGAATTGAAAGATGCAGTCTGGTTAAATGTTTTGTTGTAAACGTCCACATGTGTGGCATGCAATAGTAATACTTAGGCAAATTGGAGGAAACATTAATATTGCTTTATCATAAGATTTCAATATTTAATTGTTTCAATAGTTTGCGACTATGTTTTATTTTCTGCTTTAATTTATTGTTTTCAGACATGTCTATTCATATTGTAAACCTCTTAGCACTAAACCCTTTAACCGGTCCCAATTTTCCTGAGTGGAAGTTATGCTTCATGGAAATACTCTGCACTGCAAAACATGCCCATGTACTTTACATGGACCCTCTAACTCCCAAGTATTGGAACTGTACTGGTTATGAGCGAGTGTTCTATGACAGATGGGTAGCTTCTGATGAGTTTGCCCGCAGACTCATCATGAACAGTCTGTCTAGAGAATTAAAGCTCAAGTACAAGAAGTTCCGAACTGCTGTTGAGATATGGAGGGACCTTGTGAAAGTTTATGGGAAGGTGAGACAAACTGTCAGTTATAATCTTGTGGAGGACCTGGTCTGCAAGAGGATGACTGATGGGAGTTCGTTGCTTCTGCACTTCGTCAGTATGATGAGGATTATGAGAAAGTACAGAAAGAGAGGTGGACAAGTTAGTAAGCGGGCGGAAATTAACATTGTCCTGCACTCTCTTTCTGATTCTTATAATGACTTCATCAATTCTCTCGGTACCAGATGCGAGTTTCCTCTTCATGAGTTACTCAGGCCCTGTTGTGAGAGGAATCTGACATGATAGCATTTGAGCTTGCTCCAACTTTGTCAGCTCTTGACAAGGCATATGTTGAAGCAAAAGAAATGCTTAAAAAGTTAGATGAAATAGATGAGGCAGAAGTTATCACCAGGCCATGCAAACGCAAGCGAAGTAAAGTAAATTGTCTAGTGCCTAGCACGGGTAGACAAGGTACGTCATGTGCATTTATAACGGAAACATGTTAAGCATTAGTTTCTACCCATTCTTGGGTAGTGGATACTGGAGCTACGGATCATGTTTGTTATACTTTGCAGGGGTTCAGGCCGACAAGGCAGCTGATACATGATGAGATTACCATCTCAATGTGCAGCGGAGAGCGAGTCTCAGCAGTAGCCATTGGAGATTTTGCTTTATGCACTGAAAACAATGTTTTGATTTTGAGAGATGTTTTATATGTGCCGGTTTTTCGGTGGAACTTAATTTCAGTTTCCAAGTTATTTTGTGATGGATATTCAGTTATTTTTGATAGTGGAGTTTCTAGCATTGGTAATAACGATGTTATCTATCATGGCAAACTGATTGACTCTCTCTATATCATTGATTGTATGCATAAATCTTCCGTGTATGTTGCAAACTCATCCAATAATAATAATCATTTAAAGAGAAAGTTTTCTTCCAATGAGGATCAAAAATATCTCTGACACTTGAAACTAGGTCACATCAATCTAAAGAGGATTAAAAGATTAGCATGCGATGGGCTTTTGGATTCATTCCAAGTGGTACCGCATCAAATCTGTGAGTCCTGTATATAAGGAAAGATGACGACCAAGCCTTTTAAGGCAAGTCAGTCTCGAGCAGAGGAAGTGTTGGAATTGATCCACTCAGACTTATGTGGACCAATGTCCACGCAAGCTTGTGGAGGTGATGAGTACTTCGCCACATTCATTGACGATTACTCAGGATTCGGATATGTCTATTTGCCTCGCCAAAAGTCTGAATGCTTTGAGAAATTCAAAGAATTTAGGACCGAGGTAGAAAAGAACCTAGGTAAGACTATCAAAACACTACGATCAGATCATGGTGGAGAATACCTCAGTAACGAGTTCTTGCAGTACTTGTCATACAACGGGATTACATCCTAGTGGACTGCACCAGGAACCCCTCAACAAAATGGTGTAGCGGAAAGAAGAAATAGAACTCTCTTGGAAATGGTCAGGTCGATGATGAGTTATGCAAGCTTGCCGATTTCGTTTTGGGGATATGCCTTGGAGACTGCAGCCTACTTGCTTAACCTGGTACCTTCTAAATCAGTTCCTAAAATGCCTGTCGAACTCTGGTATGGGCGAAGGTTTGAACAGAGTGAGGGTTTGGGGTTGTCCAGCATATGTTCTGACAAAGGAACCTGATAAGTTAGAAAGTAGGTGTAAGCTGATGTTCTTTGTAGGATATCCTAGGCAAACGAAAGGTGGTTACTTCTATTGTCCTTAGAATTAGAAAGTTGTTGTCAGTACCAACACAAGATTCTTGGAGGACGAATATGTAAGAAACCACAGATCCAAGAGTGAAATTGTCCTCCTCGAGCTTGAGGACAAGGAAGTAATTCCATCAGGAAAGCCCAATGTAGTGGTAAATCCACCTGTAACAGGTGAGGCTATATAGACACTGCCACTAATGCAAGGTATGGGACCAACGCATACTGTGCCAACTACTTACATGGTTCAGATGCCTCGTCGTAGTGGGAGGGTTATCTACCAACCCGAAAGGTTCATGTTCGTGGGAGTGTCTTCTGACTTGATCGCAAAAAATGGACTTGATGATACCGATCCCTGGACATATGACGAGGCGATATCTGATAAAGATGTAGACAAATGGCTGATCACCATGGATTCGGAAACAGAATCCATTACGGCTATGGATGTATACCAGAAAACTGATTTGCCAGATGGCTGTCGAGCCATAGGGTGCAAATGGGTATACAAAAGAAATAAAGGAGCGAATGGTGAAATTACAGCTTTCAAAGCAAGGCTGGTGGCGAAGGGTTATATTCAGAAAAAAGGTGTAGACTATGACAAGACCTTCTCACCAGTAGCCATGCTTAAGTCCATTCGTATACTCCTAGCCATAGCAGCACATGAGGACCTAGAAATTTGGCAGATGGATGTCAAAACTGCATTTCTAAATGTGTACCTTGAAGAAGGTAGGGACATCTATATGCAACAGCCAGAAGGTTATGTGCAGAAGGGCGAAGAACATTTGGTCTGGAAGCTAAAGAAGTCGTTGTATGGACTTAAACAAGCTTCACGGTCATGGAATCTGCATTTTGATGAAGTGATTAAATCGTATGGATTTTCATAATGTTCAAACGATAGTTGCATGTACCGTCTATGTGTCTGAGGAAGCGTGGTATTACTTGCACTTTATATAGATGATATTCTCCTATTTGGCGACAATGTGGAAGTATTGTCGGGCATAAAGGGGTGGTTATCCGAGCAGTTTCATATGAAGGACCTTGGGGAGGCAGGATACATCCTAGGGGTAAAAGTATTGCGGGAGGCAATAAGAGGATGCTGACATTATCTCAAGGTTCATATGTGGATACTGTGATTGCCCGTTTCAGCATGCAAACTGCCAAGAAAGGTCTGTTACCCTTCAGACATGGCATATATCTTTCCAAGGATCAGTGTCCGGTGACACAAATGGAGAAAGATGAAATGAGGAACGTGCCTTATGCATCGGCCATAGGGAGCCTCATGTATGTAATGCTGTGTACGAGGCCAGATATCTGCTTTGCTGTAGGCATGGTAGCAAAATACCAGTCTAACCCTGGATAGGCGCATTGGACCGCGGTAAAGCAATACTCAAATACCTGAAATGGACTAGAGATTATTATCTCGTCTATCAGTGTGAGGAGTTGTGCCCTGTGGGTTATACTGATTCGGATTTCCAGGCAGACCGAGACGAAACGAAGTCCACCTCTAACTATGTGTTTACATTGGGAGGTGGGGCCATATCATTGAGGATTGCAAAAGCAGAAATGCATTGCGAACTCAACCATGGAAATAAAATATGTGGCAGCTTCTGAAGCTTCCAAAGAAGCAGTATGGTTTCGAAACTTCCTTCTGGAGTTTGACGTGATTCCTAAGCTGCCCAAGACCATCACGATATATTGTGATAATTCGAGAGTTGTGGCTAATTCAAAGGAACCACGAACTCACAGAGCAACAAAACACATTGAAAGGAAGTACCATATTATACGAGAAATCGTAGCAAGGGGTGATGTGCTAGTAGAGAAGATTGATACAATAAATAAAATAGCAGATCCATTCACAAAGGTTGTGCCTCATATGGTCTACGAGATGCATGTACGTAACCTTGGGCTCAGGGAAAAGCTATCCACGTAGAATGTTTGATGTAATAGCTAGATTAGTTTAGACGCGTTATACTCTGGAAAGCACCTGTATAATGCTTTGAGTACAAGTGGGAGATTGATGGATTTATATATTGAAAGCATTATGATTAGTATATTATGTAGAAGGTCGATTGCGTAATATACTGGGAATCATAAATGTTGTATGTTCATCTCCTGTCTGAATTAACAAACATGTGTCGCAAACGCAATTATCCTCTTATCTCGTCAGTAGGGAGATCATACGGTGTGTAGAAGATCACGGAAGATCGTATGGATCACTTGACCTAGTGAGATATAAATGATTATCACAGCTGAGACAGTTCCAGGATACACTGTCGGTGTAGGCTACAGCATACGCCGTAATAAAAATCTTATCTTGGATGGCGTGGTATGCTGGTGTGGGGCACACATTGATAAGGACTAAAGTCAAGATCGATTCTTTTATCAGACATTAAAAGAATCGAGATCTCTATGGCTTGATGCGATCCTAAGCCTATATGAAGGTACAGAAGTATAGGCAGATTGTGTATTACTTTGAGTTGTAGTGAAAGGCTCTAGTTGAGCTTGTATATCTGTATCTTGGGTAATAGCAGTTTGTGTATGCCTGTCTGGTACTGGAACTAGGTAACCACATCTAGTATAGGATGTTGACATTCCCTGAGCAGCTCAAAAGGTTCGTTATGCTAAAGTCCTGCAGGCTGATTAAGTTCAAGCATAAGTGAAAAGGTTTGAGTGGATTGACTCAGGAATATAAGATGTTAATTAATTAAATAGCTTGTCAGAGCTTAAACTAATTAACGAATGCATGTAACCTTAAATAGGGGGATATACCGAGCCCATGCAACCCGTACCTAAAAACGTGGTAGCAAATAGGTAGGACAATATTGATTCTCTGGTGGAATGAATCAATATTAATTAATTAATTATATTCTGGGTTGAATATTAGAATTAATTAATTGATAAGCCTCATTTGCTATTTGCATTCTGGTCCCTGGTCTGGCCCATAAAACTCAAGCCCAATAGAAGTCCAATATTTTCCTATAAATAGGCCTCAGTTCCTCAGATCTCAACACACCACAAGATCATAAGTTGCACATAGCAAACAAGGTTTTGGGAGCTGTGGTGATCAACTAGATCTGAGAAACGAGGAGGAAATTCTGCTTCTCAACCGGGCAAGGAATCTGAAGGGAATCTTCACCAGATATTCAGATTGAGTTGGGATACAAATCAGAAGATCAAATCAGGAGGATTATCTTCTTCTTCTCTCTCCTTCTTGTTTTTGAAAATTGCTTGATAATTTTCATAGATTTATTTCCTCAATCTGTTAGGAATTAAATCATTGTGCATGGGATAAAATCAAGAGGAATCTCCGCGCACTCGTTCTTCAAGGTTTCGCCGCATAAACCCCCTTATGCATATTCAATAGGAGCATGCTAGGATTAATCATAGGCATAACAATTTATTTTTGATATTCCAATTAACGATCTTTGGCAAACGGACTTCTTGATTCAGTTCTTGAATCCCTTTAGACGATACTCAACAGCCGCTCTAGCGTGGCGCTTTGAAAGCTCAATCCGGGCGTCTGAGTAATCGTCAGGGGCAAAAGACAATGGCGGCAATGATTTAGAATTAGCTGCTTGGATCCTGCTACTTAGTCAACCCAATCATTCGCCTATAGCTCTTCCTTCCTCCAGAAGTTTAAGCCTCGAGCAGTGATGACCAGTATCCTTTCTTCAAAGCACAACTGATGCGTAACATAGTCAATAAATTTCCACCTCCTTAGCTCCTCGCCTAAAACCTTCCCTTGCTCTATTATCTCATCGATCTCAGCATAGAAGATATTGGCTAAGTCTCTTTCAACTTCTGCATAAATAAATTCTTCGATTTCAGACAGCATCGGAAGTAGATCTTCACTCGCCTCCTCCTTGATATGAATAGGAGCACACCACTGAGCAATCCTTCTTAATTTGAATCGGGGCCCTGGAAGACCGTCGAAGGGTACTCGTAGCTGATTGTCTGTGCCTCTGTTAATCTTCCTCAGGAAGCGTGCATCGTATACATCCTAAGACTCACCTTCGGAATCAGATTCAGAATAAGCAGTATCATATCCTGTTGGAGTCTCTCCACTGGCCTTCTCCTCCCCTTGCGTGCTTTCATTCATGTCGGAGGTGCTAACAGCTTGCTCAGCACCCTGTCCTTCAACAACGTTAGCAATCTGCTCAACGTGCAGTTCCTCAACAGTCTCAGCCTCACCCTCATCCTACTGTCCTGCTCTGGATGGACCAACATCCTTATCTCTGGGCGGCATCTCCTCATCAGAGCTACTGCTGCTTGGTTCCTCATTTGGTTTACGGAATTGAACAATTTTCCCTTTGGTTTGCTCCGGCATATTAAAAGCTCTGGATTGCAAGAGTTGATCTAGCTCTTTATCGGACATTTCTTCCTCTTCTGGAACCATGGCTTCACTAGCATCAACTTTAGGAATGGTGACATTGATCCGTCCACCTTCCTCTGTTTTTCCCTTCTTCTTCTTGTCAGCTGCGATTGCTAGCTGGGAAGCCTCCCGTGCCGCCTGCTCCAACAATTGAGCAGCCCTCTTCGCCTCGGTATGTTCATCGGCAGCCTTCTTAATTTTCTCAAAATTTAGATCTGGAGCCTCGAACATCATCTGCTCGAGCTTCTTCTTATATGTTTTCTGCTCCTTTGCCCTTTGCTCTGCCTTCCTCTTCCTTTCGTTTATTCCTTTTAATCTTTCAAACAGAGGCTTGGATGATAAAGAACTATCCTTCTTCTCTGCTTCTACTTCCGGAGTCTTAGCCTCCTGCTCCGGGGTCTCCTAAGAAGCTTCCTTCTGCTCTGATGTCTTCACCAACCTCCTCTTGGTGCTCTTCTTATCTTCCTTCGCAGGCTGAGCAGGAGTGGGGACGTCCTTAGAGATCGAATCGAATGGCTTCTGAATCTGCCTCCTAGTCCTCCTCTTCTCAGGCGTAGTGATTTCTGTTCGGGGCCTCTTCGGAATAGTAGTAGCGAGTGGATCTATTTGAGCAGTGGGCACAGGAACATCTCCTCCTAGCTCAAGCTTCTCAATCTCTTCGAGCTCCTCGAAGCATTTCCCTGTCTCTGCTTCTTCCCTAGCAGCTGCTATCTCCTCCGGAGTCATAGCAATGGCGTGCTCCAACTGCTGGAATGTGAGCTCAGCAGGGTGAGGATGCTCTGGAGATGTAGGAATTGTGGAGTCCACGTTAGTCGTGCCCTTTAGAATCCTCGGACGACTAGTGTTGGGATGAGGTGTTGCCTTCCTCGTCTGCAGAATGAAGTCCGTCGGAAGCAACATCTCCCCTGCATCAAGCCTTTTCTTATGAAAAAACATCTCGATGAACTTACTGATTTTTAAGCCAAAGATCACATTCGATGAGAATGTGCCATCCCTCTTTACAGTCACATTCTTTTTTACATGCTCCAGCCACCTCCCATGAAAGAATTCTGCCCAATTTCCCTTAACCTTGTCCACCAGGGCCATCATAACGGAATACCTGTGAGCAGACATTTGAGAGTATGAACCAACATCACACTGGAACATTTTGATCACCAGCTCAGCCAAGAGCTTGTATTCTCCCCTAAATTGGTTGATAGGGTGTGCGACTTTGAAGGTGATCGGCTGCCCTTTGTTGTCTTTCACTAACTCCGGCTTCAACCACAACTTCCATTGCTTCTCCATCTCAGCCTGATCGTGTAGCTTATACGTAGCAATACGAGCTCCGTCTTTGGGAAGCCCAAACTTTGCAGCAAGAATATCTGCATTCACCTCCAATATCGTACCAAATACCAAAGTCTTAAAAGACTTTTCAGAGGGCTCTTCCACTACTCCCGTAGCTTAAAACTTAGACAGTATATGTGGGTGGAACCACGATGGCTTTGCTGACAAATACCCAAGAACTCCAGCTTTGGTAAGAACTTCCATGAGCCATTCTGAAAATTGCAAAGCGGCGAGAGGGGTGTACAGAATCCGATCCTTCATAATCTGCGCCGCGCATCTCTGCTAGTTGGAAAGATTGGACTGCGCCTTGGTCTTGGCAAGTGTCACCAACTGACCATATGGAACATTGTCTTCCATGTCCTCCTTCTTGACGACACCAGTGTATTGAGGTGCCCACCTCTCATGGAGAGTCATAGTGGATGTAAGGGATTGGATAGGAATACCGGACTTAGTAGATGAATTCAATGAGGCTGTATGAACAGATGGTTCGGAAAAAGAGTGATGAGATTGGGTGGGGGATTCAGGAATAGCAGCCATAGTGAAAGAACTTAGGAAACATTGATAAGAAATTCTGGGAATTTTCATAGAGCTTGAAGGTTTGGAGGCTTAGGGATTTGAATTTCTGTAAAGTGAAGAAATTCGAGTAAGTGAAGCGTATACACCTTACGGGTAAGGATCTGACGGTTGGGGTACGCCTCTTCAGATGCAATCAACGGTTGGGCTTTGCGGACGTTTCGTATTGTGACCCACGCCCCTATGAACTCGAGTACCGATGATGTTAAAATCACTGGTTCGTCGCCGTCGTATGCCAGCAATAAATGCACGTCCCATTTTAAATTCATATTCGTCCCGCGTTTGACTTCCTTTGCATGGTGGAGACTGCTATGGTTTGGGATTTAGCAGTCTGCTATCGTAGGAAATCCATAGCATGCATATGAGTTTGCTGAGAGATTGGACTCAGCACTCAATTCATACAGGTATAGTCTACTGAAGGTTCGACCTCAGTAGCCAAATCCTCTAACAACCTTCAATGAATATTCCCCAATATCAAACATCTTTGGGAATGCTAAGAGCTTGGACTTAGCATTCCTCTGCTATCTGCTCAGCAGTCTTGACTTAGCATCAAGACCGAGCAGTCCACAGACGTAAGCTTGGATACGTTTCTCCATCTCCTTCAGATCTTCAAGAAATCCAAAAAGAATGAGAATAACAACTCATTCAACCATAGCATCATCTATTTCCATAAGGCCTAACTTGATGCATAATTCTTAAAATCTAGCCTCAGCTAGTGGTTTAGTGAAGATATCCGCAATCTGCTCTTCTGTGCATATATATTGGACGTCGATATATTTCTTCTCTTGATGATCTCTGATGAAGTGATGTCGGATATAAATATGCTTGGTCCTCGAATGATGAACTGGGTTCTTCGTTATGCACATTGCACTATTGTTGTCGCAGTAGATCGGCACACATTCAGGAGGAATATCATAATCTTGCAGTTGCTGCCAAATCCACAAGATTTGCCCAAAACAGCTAGCGGCTGCAACATACTCTGCTTCAGTAGTAGATGCAGCCACTGATGGATTTATATACTGAAAGCATTATGATTGGTATATTATGTACAAGGTCGATTGGTTAATATACTGGGAATCATAAATGTTGTATGTTCATCTCCTGTCTGAATTAACAAACATGTGTCGCAAATGCAATTATCCTCTTATCTCGTCGATAGGGAGATCATACGGTGTGTAGTTGATCACGGAAGATCGTATGGATCATTTGACCTAGCGAGATATAAATGGTTATCACAGCTGAGACAGTTCCAGGATAAACTGTGGGTGTAGGCTGCAGCATGCGTAGTAATAAGCATCTTATCTTGGATGGCTTGGTTTGCTGGTGTGGGACAAAAATTGATAAAGACCTAAGAAGAGATTGATTCTTTTATCTGACATTAAAAGAATCCAGATATCTATTGCTTGATGAGATCCTAAGCCTATATGAAGGTACAGAAGTATATACAGATTGTGTATTACTTTGAGTTGCAGTGAAAGGCTCTGGTTGAGCTTGTATATCTGTATATTCAGTAATAGTAGTTTGTGTATGACTATCTGGTACTGGAACTAGGTAACCACATCCAGTATAGGATTGTGACATTCCCTGAGCAGCTCAAAAGGTTCGTTATGCTAAAGTCCTGCAGGCTGATTAAGTTCAAGCATAAGTGAAAAGGTTAGAGTGGATTGACTCAGGAATATAAGATGTAAATTAATTAAATAGCTTGTCAGAGCTTTAATAAATTAACGAATCTCTGTAACCTTAAATGTGGGGATAAACCGAGCCCATGCAACCCGTACCTCAAAACGTGGTAGCAAATAGGTAGGACAGTATTGATTCTCTGGTGGAATGAATCAATATTAATTAATTAATTATATTCTGGGTTGAATATGGGAATTAATTAATTGATAGGCCTTATTTGCTATTTGCATTCTGGTCCCTGGTCTGGCCCATGAAACTCAAGCCCAATAAAAGTCCTGTATTTTCCTATAAATAGGCCTCAGTTCCTCAGATCTCAACACACCACAAGATCATAAGTTGCACACAGCAAATAAGAATTCGGGAGTTGTGGTGATCGACTAGATCTGAGAAACGAGAAGGAAATTCTGCTTCTTAACCGGGCAAGGAATCTTAAGGGAATCTTCACCAGATATTCAGATTGAGTTGGGATTCAGATCAGAAGATCAGATCAGGAGGATTATCTTCTTTCTTCTCTCCCTTTCTTGTTTTCGAATTGATTTATTTCCTCAATCTGTTAGGAAATTAATCTTTGTGCGTGGGAAAAAGATTAAGAGTAATTTCCGCGCACTCGTTCTTCAGGGTTTCGCAATACAGGTATTCCGCATAAACCCCCTTATGCATATTAAATAGGAGCATGCTAGGATTAATCATAGGCATAGAAATTTATTTTTTGATATTCCATTTAACAATCCTTGGCGAACGGACTTCGTGATTCAGAACACGAATCCCTTCAAGTGGTATCAGAGTGCGATTGAATTAATTGGCTCTATCGGGAAAAATAATATTGCCTATGATTTGCAAGATGATTATTATTGAATGATTGCATGGGTTTGGGATTGTATGGTTATGTTTTTCGTCCTCGTGGTTCTCGGGTTAATCTGCCCCTATATAAGGATTCGTTTTTCACCCACGACATAAATTCGTGGTTAGATTTAGATTTTTAGATTGTAGTTAGGTTTATTCAATGTGATCTTTTATTTAAAAATTAAATCTGTAAAATGGAGAACGAAGATCATGAAGAACACGAAGAATGACGAACAAGAAAAACAAAGGATCGCACGAAGACGCACGACAGCGCCAGCATGGCAGCAGGCCGTGCACGGGGGTCGCGCGCGGCAAGGGCATGGCGGCGCAGGTGCACGACAGCCACGACAGCGGTGCAGTCGCATGGAAACCCTAGGGTTTCAGCGCGTGGTGCGCGCGCGCGACGGTCAGGTGGTGAGAGGAGGCTGGGACGGCGGTTGCAGTGGCCGGGGTGCAAGGCACGCGTGCAGCGGTGAAACCCTAGGTTCCGAGCGTGCGCGGGTCAAACCTTCGCAGCCCCGTGCGCAGTGCTAGCGGCGCTCTTCCCTCCCTTCGGTAGGCGTCAGCAGGGCGCAAGTGGTGCGGCGGCTTGTGGAGTGGGGGCTCGGGCTGGGGGCGGTGCAGTGCAGTGGTTCACGCGCGCGGGGGCAACGCAAACCCTAGGGTTTGTGTACAGTGCGCGCGTTACTCACGTCGCGCTCCCTGCACATTTTCCAGAAGATGTTGCACAGCGGTTCGGGCAACGGTCGCTGCAAGCCGGGGCGGCGGCATGCAAAATGGGCGACAGTCGGAGGAGACAGAATCACGGGCAGCAACCATGCACGTACGTGCATGGCTGTTGCACGATCCCAAGAGCCCTCACAGCGGCGTCGAGTCGCCGGCAGCGGTGGTTCGCCGGTGGTGGCTCGTCGGGCCAAGTTCTCGGGGGCTATTGGGCTTACAATGTGTGCCTAGGCTTGCAATTTGGTTAACTGGCCCAGTTGTCCAATTTTCTGATGGATCACATCTTGGAGGCCCAGATTCAGAAAGTAAATTCAGATCACAGTCCAAGTAGTGGGAGCCCAGTTGAAGATCTGTAAAAATAATTCCAATGTGTAATAGTTAGAATAATTATTATTTTTTTATCATGGGGCCACGTGGATATTTTTTATTTGTTTTATTATTTGTCTTCGAATGATATATGTGTTTAATATTAATTGCGCAGCATATAAGCATGTTGTAGATAATAGGAGCACGTTTACTTCTTTTATTTACAGCTTTAAAGCATGCTATGTGATTTATTTTGTGTAATTAATTATAACTATGAATTCGGGGTTCATGCTATGCATGATAGAATTTTAGCAATGTTATAATTATGGCTACATAAAATAATATGTGCAATTGAACCTTATGAATTAAAAATTACTAAGCTCATAATTTAGTAAGACCTCCACAAAGCGATCCTTTATTGGAAGTTGGTAATTTATTAGGTAAACGTCTACATGTGTAGCTTACTTAATTTATTATTCATAAGTTCTAATAGATAGAATTTCTTAAAACAAACATTTATTTCATGTGAGAAGTGGGAGTTCATGCGTAAACATCTACATGTTTAGCTTTCGTATTGAATTTGCATAATTTCTCTAGGGATTGAATTAAATGAGACAGCCTTATTATAGGGATCAGGTGTGTTCTAGTAGATCCTTATATGGGAAGGTTGGCTTTGGTGGTAAGCTAGCTTAGATGTTATCAAGAGTATAACTCATTTGTGGTGGTAAGCTAACATTGATATTGTTTTATCATAAGGTTTTAATAATTAATTGTTTCAATTGTTTGCGACTATATTTTAATTTCTGCATCAATTTATTATTTTCAGACATGTCTTTACCAAATGTGATCAATGTTTTAGCACAAAACCAAATAACCTGTCCCAATTTTGAAGAATGGAAACGCAACTTGGATTACATCCTTGTCGCATAGAAACACAAGTTTGTCCTTGATAAGCCTCGTTTGGCTGCTCCCACTTATGCATCGGCTGATGAGGAAAGGAGCTACTATAACAAGTGGCTCAAGTCAAACAATATAGTGAAGTGCTATATGATGACTACTATATCCAATGTACTTGCACAACAGCATCATTCATATGATAATGCTATTGATATAATGGACAACCTCACAGCGATCTATGGTGAGTCAGACCGAGCAATCAGATTCAATCTCATGAGGGAAATCGTGGGAAAGAAAATGACAGAAGGTAGCTCGGTCAGAGAGCACGTGGTCAGCATGACTCATCTTACGGATGAGCTAACGCTGCATAGAGGTGGTATTGATGCGGAAGCGCAGGTTGATATCATTCTCAACTCTCTGCCAAAATCCTTTGACAACTTTAGATTGAATGCTATCATGAACAAGAAAGAGTACACTCTTAACGAGTTACTCAATGACCTTATGGCAGCGGAATCAGTAATGCAACCAGAAAAGGTTGCTTTGGCTACTTCTAGTAACTGTCCTGTTGTGTTGGCTGGCAAGAGGCGCAAAGGAATGTTTAAGAAGAAAGTCAAAGGTACAACTTCTGGGAGAAAGTCAAAAAGGACACCGGGCGTGCCTGCTAAAAGGGACAAGTGTTTCAGGTGTGGCAAGGCTGGTCACTGGAAGAAAGATTGTCAAGTCAAGAAGACTGGACAAGGTGCGTCAAGTGCATTTATAACGGAAACATGTTTAGCATCAGTTTCTACCCATTCTTGGGTAGTGGATACTGGAGCTACTGATCATGTTTGTTATACTTTGCAGGGGTTCAGGCCGACAAGTCAGCTGAAGCATTACGAGATTACCTTCTCAATGGGCAGCGGAGAGCAAGTCTCAGCAGTAGCCATTGGAGATTTTACTTTATGCTTTGAAAACAATGTTTTGATTTTGAGAGATGTTTTATATGTGCCGGTTTTTCGGCAGAACTTAATTTCAGTTTCCAAGTTATTTAGTGATAGATATTCAATTATTTTTTATAGTGGAGTTTCTATCATTTGTAATAACGGTGTTATCTGTCGTGGCAAACTGATTGACTCTCTCTATATCATTGATTGTATGCATTAATCTTCCGTGAATGTTGCAAACTCATCCAATAATAATAATCATTTAAATAAAAAGTTTTCTTCCGATGAGGATCAAACATATATCTGGCACTTAAGACTAGGTCACATCAATCTAAAGAAGATTAAAAGATTTGCATGCGATGGGCTCTTGGATTCTTTTCAAGTGGTACCACATCAAATTTGTGAATCTTGTATAGAGGGAAAGAAGACGACCAGCCCTTCTAAGGCAAGTCAGTCTCGAGCAGAGGATGTGTTAGAATTGATCCACTCAAGTATGTGGACCAATGTCCACGCAAGCTCGTGGATGTTATGAGTACTTTGCCACATTCATTGACAATTACTCAAGATTCAGTTATGTCTATTTGCTTCGCCACATGTCTGAATGCATTGAGAAATTCAAAGAATTGAGGACTGAGGTAGAAAAGAAGCTAGGTAAGACTATCAAGACACTACGATCAGATTGTGGAGGAGAATACCTCAGTAACGAGTTCTTGCAGTACTTATCAAACAATGGGATTATATCCCAGTGGACTGCACCAGGAACCCCTCAACAAAATGGTGTAGCGGAAAGAAGAAATAGAACTCTCTTGGAAATGGTCAGGTCGATGATAAGTTATGCAAGCTTGCCGATTTCGTTTTGGGGATATGCCTTGGAGACACCGGCCAACTTTCTTAACCTGGTACCTTCTAAATCAGTTCCTAAAACGCCTCTTGAACTCTGGTATGGGCAAAAGCCAAGTTTGAACAAAGTGA
Organism: Plectranthus barbatus; assembly: GCA_026898455.1. Taxonomy (NCBI): domain Eukaryota; kingdom Viridiplantae; phylum Streptophyta; class Magnoliopsida; order Lamiales; family Lamiaceae; genus Plectranthus; species Plectranthus barbatus. The sequence goes on along the minus strand of JAPKLW010000105.1, from coordinate 630,386 downwards.
GGGTTTGGGGTTGTCCAGCATATGTGCTGACAAAGGAACCTGATAAGTTAGAAAGTAGGTGTAAGCTGATGTTGTTTGTAGGATATCCAAGGCAAACGAAAGGTGGTTACTCTTATTGTCCTGGGAAGCAGAAAGTGGTTGTCAGTACTAACGCAAGATTCTTGGAGGACGAATATGTAAGAAACCACAGATCCAAGAGTGAAATTATCCTCCACGAGCTTGAGGATAAGGAAGCAATTCCATCAGGAAAGCCCAGTGTAGTGGTAAATCCACCTGTAATAGGTGAGGCTATACCAACACTGCCACTAATGCAAGGTATGGGACCAACGCGTACTTTGACAACTATTGACACGGTTCAGATGCCTTGTCGCAGTGGGAGGGTTGCCCACCAACTCGAAAGGTATATGCTCGTGGGAGAGTCCTCTAACTTGATCCCGGAAAATAGACTGGATGATACCAATCCCTGGACATATGACGAGGCGGTATCTGGTAAAGATGCAGACAAATGGCTGATCGCCACGGATTCAGAAATAGAATCCATTACGGCTATGGATGTATTCCAGAAAACTGATTTTCTAGATAGCTTTCGAGCCATAGGGTGCAAATGGGTATACAAAAGAAAGAAAGGAGTGAATGGTGAAATTACAGCTTTCAAAGCAAGGCTGGTGGCGAAGGGTTATAGTAAAAGAAAAGGTGTAGACTATGACGAGACCTTGTCACTGGTAGCCATGCTTAAAGAAGGTAGGGACATCTATATGTTTGGATTGTATACTGAAAGCATATATGATTAAGTGTTTTGTACACTGGTGTTCATATATGTGTTGCTACAACAATGCTCGCTGTCTGATGAAACAAACATACAACGAACTATAATATCCTATTATCTCGCCTATAGGGATGACCATATGGTGTGTAGGAGATCACAGAGGATCATATGAGTCGTTTGACCTAGCGAGATATAAACAGTATCACAAATGAGACAGTCCCTGTATAGGCTGTCGTTCTAAGTTGCGGCACATCAGTTCATAAGTGAGCTTATCCTAGCTACTTGATGTGTCGGTATATGGTTATGTATTGATGGGATCAATAGATGGATGTGTCATTCTCATTGACATATGAATGAGCCAGATCCCTAATATACTTCCTATGATCTTAAACCTAACTGAAGGATAAGGGGCACACACAGATTGACCACACTTTGATTTACCATGGTGGCGAGTATTAAATGTATTCTTATACCCGTATTTTGGATGTTGGCAATTTGTGTGTGGCCTGCTTAGGCTAAACGTTTAGGTAAGCATATCCGTTTCAGGATGGTGACATTCCCTGAGGAGCTCACAAGGTTCATTATGCTAAACCCTGCAGGTTGAATTATTTAATTCAGGCATAAGTGAAAAAGAGTGAGTGGTATTACTCAGGAAATAAGAGATTAATTAATTATGGTTGATTGTCATAAGTCAAATTAATTAATGAATGTCTAAAACCTTAAATATGTGGATCATGTTAGTTTGGTGCAACCCATTCCTAATAACGTGGTAATAAAGGGGTGAGTCAGCATTGTTACCGTGGTGAAGGTTAAAACAATGTTTTATTAATTAATTATGTTCTGGGTTGAACACAGAAGAATTAATTAATAAAGACGGCCCACTTTATATTTGCATCTGATCCCTGGTCAGGCCCATGAACTGCTCAAGCCCATTAGGGTTAGGGTTTCTCAAAACCCTAACACTATATATATGCCTTCTCTTTATCAGATCAAGTAAGTGAGATTCAGTATATTGAGAGAATATATAGAGAATGGCGGCAGCTGATCCGGAGGGAGAGACTGATCGATTTCTCCAGATCTCGGATCCAACTTGGTAGATAATCCTCACCAGATTTCCAAGGAGCAAGGGAATAGATCAGAAGATCAGATCTGTAGGAACAACTGTCCAATGCCATTGTTCAGATTCAGATCTAGATTTACTTCATCATTTTATTCTCCGAACCAGATCTGTAGATCGAATGTTGAAGATCACGTATTCCTAAATTCCATCATCTGCAATTAATTTTGTTGGAGCATGCATAGGTACGCATGGTTTATTTAATCGAAATTTATTCCTGGTATCCTAAGAATGATCCTTGGCAAGAATTCATTAATGGCAACTCATGTTGTCCATCGTAGACTCAAACCCTACACTATATGCAACAGCCAGAAGGTTATGTGCTGATGGGCGAAGAACATTTGGTCTGCAAGCTAAGGAAGTCGCTGTGTGGACTTAAACAAGCTTCAGGGTCATGCATTTTGATGAAGTGATTAAATCCTATGGATTTTCACAATGTTCAAACGAGAGTTGCGTGTACCGTTTATGTGTCAGCGGAAGCGTGGTGTTCCTTGCACTTTATTTAGATGATATTCTCCTATTTGGCAACAATGTGGAAGTATTGTCGGGCATAAAGGAGTGGTTGTCAGTTTCATATGAAGGACCTTGGGGAGGCAGGATACATCCTAGGGGTAAAAGTATTGCGGGAGCGCAACAAGAGGATGCTGACCTTGTCTCAAAGATCATATGTGGATACTGTGATTGCCCGTTTTAGCATGCAAACTGCCAAGAAAGGTCTGTTACCCTTCAGACATGGCATACATCTTTCCAAGGATAAGTTTTCGGTGACACAAAAGGAGAAAGATGAAACGAGGAAAGTGCCGTATGCATCGGCCGTGGGGAGCCTCATGTATGCAATGCTATGTACGAGACCAGATATCTGTTTTGTTGTAGACATGGTTGCGTGATACCAGTGTAAACCTGGTAAGGCGCATTGGACCGCGGTAAAGCACATACTCAAATACTTGAAAAGGACTAGAGACTATTGACTCGTCTATCAGTGTGAGGAGTTGTGCCCTGTGGGTTATACTGATTCGGATTTCCGGGCAGACCGAGGCGAAAAAAAAGTCTTACCTCTGGCTATGTGTTTACATTGGGAGGTGGGGCCATATCATGGAGGAGTGCAAAGCAGAAGTGCATTGTTGACGCCACCATGGAAGTAGAGTATGTGGAAGCTTCTGAAGCTTCGAAAGAAGCAGTATGGTTTCGAAACTTCCTTCTAGAGTTGGACGTGATTCCTAAGCTGCCCCAGACCATCACGGTATATTATGATAATTCGGGAGCTGTGGCTAATTCAAAAGAACCACGAACTCACAGAGCAACAAAACACATTGAAAGGAAGAACCATATTATACGAGAAATCGTAGCAAAGGGTGAAGTGCTAGTAGAGAAAATTGAGACAAAAGATAATCTAGTGGATCCATTCACAAAGGCTCTGCCTCAGAAGGTCTACGAGATGCATGTACGTAACCTTGGGCTGAGGGCAAAGCTAACCACGATGAATGATTGATGTAATAGCTAGATTAGTTTAGTAGCGTTATACTCTGGAAAGCACCTGTATAATGCTTTGAGTATAAATGGGAGATTGATGGATTTATATACTGAAAGCATTATGATTGGTATATTATGTACAAGGTCGATTGGTTAATTTACTGGGAATCATAAATGTTGTATGTTCATCTCCTGTTGTATGTCGCAAACACAATTATCCTCTTATCTCGTCGATAGGGAGATGATACGGTGTGTAGTGTAGTAGATCACGGAAGATTGTATGGTTCGTTTGACCTAGCGAGATATAAATGGTTATCACAGCTGAGACAGTTCCAAGATAAGCATTTTATCTTGGATGGCTTGGTATGATGGTGTGGTGCACACATTGATAAGGACCTAAGTTGAGATCGATTCTTTTATCTGACTTTAAAAGAATCCATATCTCTATGGCTTGATGAGATCTTAAACCTAAATGAAGGTGCAGAAGTATATGCAGATTTTGTCGCTCATTTCCTCATCAGCCGAAGCATTAGTGGGAGCAGTCGTACGAGGCTTATCAAGGACAAACTTGTGTTCCTCTGCAACAAGGATGTAATCCAAGTTGTGTTTCCATTCTTGAAAATTGGGACCGTTAAGTGGTTTTGTGCTAAGATATTGATCACATTTGGTAAAGACATGTCTGAAAACAATAAATTAAAGCAAAAATTAAAACATAGCCGCAAACAATTGAAACAATTAAATATTGAAACCTTATGATAAAACAATATTAATGTTTCCTCCAATTTGCCTAAGTATTACTATTTCAAGCCACACATGTGGATGTTTACAACAAAACACTTAACCAGACTGCATCTTTCAATTCCAGTCCTTTAATTCCAATCTATGATCAGGATCCTTAGAACAATGGAATTAATAATTGGAGACTAACTTAAGACCATATTATCCTACTGAGCAGGGACATCACAAATGAGTTATACTCTGGATAACATCTAAGCTAGCTTACCACCAAAGCCAACCCTCCTATATAAGTCTCTACTAGGACACACCTGATCCCTTATAATAAGGCTGTCTCATTTAATTCAATCCCTAGAGAACTTATGAAAACTCAATACGCAAGCTACACATGTAGACGTTTACGCATGAGCTCCCACTTCTCACATGAATTAAATGTTTGTTTTAAGAAATCCTATCTATTAAAACATATGAATAATAAATTAAGTAAGCTACACATGTAGACGTTTACCTAATAAATTACCCACTTCCAATAAAGGATTGCTTTGTGGAGGTATTATTAAATAATTAGTTTAGTAATTTTAAATTCATAAGGTTCAATTGCACAGATTATTTTATGTAGCCATAAATATAACATTGCTAAAATTCTATCATGCATAGCATGAACCCCGAATTTATAGTTATAATTAATTGCATAAAATAAATCACATAGCATGCTTTAAAAACTGTAAATAAAAGCAGTAGACGTGCTCCTATTATCTACAACATGCTTATATGTTGCGCAATTAATTTAAACACATATATCATGCGAAGACAAATATTTAAACAAATAAAAAATGTCCTTGTGGCCCTCGTGATACGGACTTAAAAAATAATCCTATCAATTACTTTTTGGAATTATTTCACAGATCTTCAACTAGGCTCCCACTACTTGGATTATGATCTGAATTTATTTTCTGAAAAATGGGCCTCCAAGATTTGATCCATCAGAAAATTGGAAAACTGGGCCAGTTAACCAAATCGCGGGCCGGGCACACATTGCAAGCCAGATATCCGCAAGAACTCAGCTTGACGGGCCACCACCGGTGAGCCACTGCCGTCGGCGTCCCGCCGCCGCCGCGCAAGCTGCCAGAATCGTGCAGCGATCATGCATGCACGTCGCCCAATTGCAGCCCACAATCCGCTCCCTCCGGCCATTGCCCGCTTCGCATGCCGCCGCCTCAGCTTGCCCTGACCGTCGCCCGAACCGCTGTTGCCATCTTTTCCTCATCGCCGGCCTCCATGACTCGCCGGAACCGCACAGGGAAGGCCGCACACAAGCCGTACGCAGAACACAAACCCTAGGGTTTGCATTGCTATTGCGCACGTCGCCTCACCGCCGAGCCTGCAACCACGTGCCCGAGAACGCGTGCAGGTGATAAACACTCACTTTGTGCATTTTACTGATGTGGATTTGCTCAGTTTTGACATTAGATTGGATTATTACATGGTGTTTTCATACATTATTCATATTCTTTTAGGAATTATTACGTTTGGTCAGGTTTGTGGTTGTTTATGCAGATTTCACGCACATTTGAGTTGTTTACAAGATTTTGACCAAGTACCCTGGGGCCAATCGATGCTAGCTTGCACTGGGAAGATGAAAAAGTCAGAAAATACTAAAGAGTTCGCCGAAATCACGTTCGAGACAGAATCGGCGACCCAAATGACACAACCGGCGATCGCCGGTCTTGTAGATGGGTCGCCGATTATGATTTTTCCAGCCATTCTCACGGCACATGTCCGGCGACCCAAATGACACAACCGGCGACCGCCGGGTATGTAGATGGGTCGCCGATTATGCGGATTTTCACACCTGCTCTCGACACACGATCGGCGACCCACATGCATGACCGGCGGTCGCCGATCGGGCAATCCAAACCGCCGATTTTGTCACGATTTGACGTATTCTGATGAATCTGAAGCCCAAAACCATATTTTTTGGAGATTTGAAAAGCCCCAACTATAAATAGGACGTCCCTGAACCTAAATAAGGTTCATTTTTCCAATTTCTGAAATTAGAGAGCTTAGAATTCACAGCAAAATCGAGGGGAACTTGAAGAGCACTCCAGGAATTGAAGATTGAAGACACCACGGGTTTTTAATTTCCATGATTTCTGTTCTTGTGACTCTTTATCCTTTTGTTTTTCTAAAACTTAGCATGATTGGCTAAGTTTAATCATGGATTCTAGGGTTTGAAACTTTGCAAATATTCATTCAACAATTTATGTGATTTAATGTTCCTGTTCCATTGATGTTCTGATTTCTTTGGGGTTTTCATTAATTGCGAGATACTGGCCACTGATTGTGATTTGAATTTGTAGTTTTTGAACCGAGAGGTCTAGGTTATCAATTAAGACGCAAATAAATCAGATTTATTAGAACAATTATCCGAGAGGAAATTGAACTTTTGAAGGGTTTTGAAATCTAAGGTTTTCCATGTTATGGTTTAGAGTCCGAGAGGATCACCTGATAACACATTTGCGATTAACTCACATCTTTGGGAATTAAATTGGGATTGAATTACATAAAGAGTTGTTTGATAATTATTCAAAGTGGATTGCCCTGGAATCCTGTTTTCTCATAAGTTTTCTAAAACCAGCTAAATTAGTCATTTACTTTACTTTGCTTTTAAAATCATTGATAGTTTTAAATAAACCAACCTCATTTTCTAATTCGCCTAGTTAGTAGTACGGTGTCTATGCTTTAGTGCTTGATTATACTTCGAGCCTGCAGTCCTTGAGTTCGATTAAATTATTACTTGCCCTCTGCAGTGGTCTGTACACTTGCAGCTATAGCGTGTTGCGAAACGAGCTATCAGCAGGGCTGCGTGGGTACGGCGCTCGCGGAACCAAGGGTTCGGGCCCGTCGCGCAAGCCCTGTTATGCCCAGCCCGCTGCTGCTCGCCATCTCGGCCAGGTGTTTGCCTCCCCGCGTCGTTGTCCCGGAGCCATCGCGCCTGCCTTGCCTGCTGTGGCCGCGCGGCCTCCCCCTTGCGCGCGCGCACTAAAACCCTAGGGTCTCGCAGCGCCGCCACTGCCGTTGCTTGCCGCACGCCGTGCCACCGTACCAGCCCTTGCCAACCTCCGTGCATGGCGTGCTTCCATGCCGGCGCCGTCATGCATTTTCGCGCGATCCTTCATTATACGTGTTCTTCCTTCGTTCTTCGTGTTCTTCATTTTCTGTTTTTACAGATTTAATTTTGAATTTGAAAAATTACATAGAATTGCATCCTAATAAAATTTGGAATTTAAATCTAACCACGGATTTATCTCGTGGGCGAAAAACGAATCCTTATAAAAGGGTAGATTAACCCGAGAACCACGAGGATGAAAAAACGCTAACATACAATCCATAAAACCCATGTGATCATTCAATAATAATTATCATGCAAATCATAGGCGATATTATTTTTTCTGATAGAGCCAATTAAATCAACTTGGCTCTGATACCATTTGAAGGGATTCGTGAACTGAATCACGAAGTCCATTTACCAAGGATCATTAATTGGAATATCAAAAATAAATTGCTATGCCTATGATTATTCCTAGCATGATCCTATTGATTATGCATAAGGGGGTTAATGCAGAATACCTGGATTGTAGAAACCTGAAGAACGAGTGCGTAGAGATTTGATCCTCGATCATTTTCCAACGCACAAAGATTTATTCCTAAATAAATCAAGGAATTGAATATTATGAAAATAAATAATTATTTTCGAAAAACAAAGAGGGAGAGAAGAAAGAAGATCCTCCTGGTCTGATCTTCTGATCTGTATCCCAACTCGAATCCGAATATCTGGTGTAGATTCCCTTCGGATTCTTCGCCCGGTGGAGAAGCAGCATTTCCTCCTCGTTTCTCAGATCTGTCGATCACCCCACAGCTCCCAAAATATGGTTTGTTGTGTGCAACATATGATTTTGTGGTGTGTAGAGATCAGAGGAACTGAGGCCTATTTATAGGAAAATACTGGACTTCTATTGGGCCTGAGTTTCATGGGCCAGACCAGGGACCAGAATGCAAATAGCAAATGAGGCATATCAATTAATTTATTCCCATATTCAACCCATAATATAATTAATTAATTAGTTAATATTGATTAATTCCACCACAAAATAAATATTGTCCTACCTATTTGCTACCACGTTTTGAGGTACGGGTTGCATGGGCTCGGTTTATCCCCACATTTAAGGTTACAGACATTCGTTAATTAATTTAAGCTCTGACAAGCTATTTAATTAATTAACATCTTCACTTATGCTTGAACTTAATCAGCCTGCAGGACTTAAGCATAACGAACCTTTTGAGATGCTCAGGGAATCTCAGCATCCTATACTGGATGTGGTTACCTAGTTCCGGTACCAGCAGTCATACATAAACTGCTATCACCCAAGATAAAGATATACAAGCTCAACTAGGGCATTTCACTGCAACTCAAAGTGATACACAATCTGCATATACTTCTGCACCTTCATTTAGGTTTAAGATCTCATCAAGCCATAGAGATATTGATTCTTTTAATGTCAGATGAAAGAATCGATCTCAACTTAGGTCCTTATCAATGTGTGCCCCACACCACCATACCAAGTCATTCAAGATAAGATGCTTATTACCGCGTATGCTGCAGCCTACACCGTCAGTTTATCTTGGAACTGTCTCAGCTGTGATAACCATTTATATCTCGCTAGGTCAAATGATCCATACAATCTTCCGTGATCTATTACACACCGTATGATCTCTTTATCGACGAGATAAGAGGATAATTGCGTTTGCGACACATGTTTGTTAATTCAGACAGGAGATGAACATACAACATTTATGATTCCCAGTATATTAACCAATCAACCTTGTACATAATATACCAATCATAATGCTTTCAGTATATAAATCCATCAGCTGCCGCTTCTACCAATCAACAACTCTACCGCCGTTGCCCCATTTCGCGCACACCAAACGGGAAAACCATCGCCTCCAACCAACATGTGCATCACTCCCATCACCATAGTCTCCCACACATACCTGAGTCGTAGCCTAGCTCGATTGGATCCGTGCGCACGACACTCGACTGTCCACAACGATTTGTGTCGGCCGAAGTCGGCGCCGCTGCACTTGTTAGGAAGATGGTCTGGCTCTGTGCAGATGCTGCTAGGAAGAAGGAAGATGGTCGGGCTCCTAGTGCCAACTACCAAATGTAGCTAGTGCACAGCGTGAACTGCCGCACACCACCTGTGCGCGGCTCCTGCGATGCCAAATGATGGCCACCGCCGTTGGACCTCTGCTGTGTGCCGCCTGCACGTAGTTGTGTAGTCACCGAAAAGTTGTTGCACCACCTCTATCACTGTTTTTATTTAGACTATTTTCTGGTTTAGAGATTGAATAAAAATTACAATAGATCTAGATCTATTACATATTTTCCTATCAATCTAATTGTGAATTTTCTTGCGATTTAAAATCAAAGTAATAACCAGTGAGGGGCCACGAGGATATAAACATCCAAGACAGGTTAATTCATCCACGATAAATTAAATAACATGCATAAGTGATTGTCAATATTTATTTTCTGACAGAGCCATAAAATGTGAACCTGGCTCTGATACTAATTGTAGGAACTGAGTTTACAATAGGCGATGTGATTTACATTTTTTTTCTTAACCCCATAATTAATTTTTGGAATATCAAAATAAATTCTATGAGAAACAGTAAATACCCTATGCATGCTCATATTTAATTTAATTTGAAGATTCATAAGAATACCTCAACTCCTGCGAATTGAATAACTGTAGTAGATGGTTGATGGTGCTCCTACATATCTGATCTTCTGATATGTTCCCTTGCTCGATCAAGAAATATTGTGAGGATATGCTGCCGAATGGAAACTACACTGGAGGATCTTGATTTCTCCTTTCCCTCTCTACTGCAGTCGGCCGCCCACTCTCTCATTCTTTCCAGGGTTTCAGTTTTTTGAGACTGTAAACTTATGTGGAATGAGAGAACTGATCTATTTATAGATCTCGAGAATAGGCTATTAGGGATTAATAAACTCTAATGGGCTTAGAGCATTATTGGGCCAAACCACGGATCAAATGCAAATAATAAAGTGGGCCTCCTATTAATTAATTCCATGTTCAACCCAGAACATAATTAATTAATAAACATTAATTCATGCCACCAGATAATTAATGCTGACCCAAACCTTTATTACCACATTATTAGGAACATGTTGCATTGACTTGGTTAATCCCCATAATTAAGGTTTTAGACATTCATTATTTAATTCAGCCTATGACAAGTAGTTGCAATTAATTAATTTTTTATTATTCCTAAATAGTACCACTCTACCCTTATCACTTATGCTTTAATCATTGATTTAGCCTGCAGGACTTAGAAATACAAACCACGTGAGCTACCCAGGGAATGTCACCATCCTCAAACGGATAAAGTTATCAAAATCTAGCTGAGGAAATCCCACATAAACTGCCATCACCCAAGATGCAAATATATGAGTACATGTAAGACTCTCCACCATAGCAAGTCAAACTGACATAGCAAGTGAAAGTGACAATCAACTAATAAGTGCCCCTTAACTTTCAATAGACTTTATATCCAACCAAGTTACCGAGATCCTTACTCATTCATATGTAAAGTAGAATGGTTCATCTGAATGTTGATCACTTATGGACTTGTGTGCCCCAGCCTAAACCAACAGCCAAACCAGAAATTGTCTCTGCTATGATAACTATTTATATCTCGCTAGGTCGAACGATATATACGATCTTCTGTGATATCTTACACACCGTATGATCTCCCTATCGATGTGATAACTTGATGTGTTTGTTCACTTCATATGATTGTTAATTCAGACAGGAGTTGTTTATTGCAAGTCATTAATTCTTACAAGTGTGTAAAACATAATGTTTCCCAATATACCAATCATAATGCTTTTTTGTATACAATTTCGACATACCTTGAGGAAGGTCGTGACATCTATATGCAACAACCAGAAGGATATGTGTAGAAGGGAGAAGAGTATTTGGTCTGGAAGCTTAAGGTGTCTTTGTATGGACTCGCGCAAGCTTCACAGTCATGTAACTTATGTTTTGATGAAGTGATTAAATCTTATGGATTTTAACAATGCTCAAACGAGAGTTTTGTGTATCGTCTGTGTGTCAATAGAAGCATATGAAGGGATATCAAATCCTATGAAAAATCCTAGCATGCTTCTATTAAATTCAAAAGAAGGTTTATGCGGAATACCTAGATTGTAGAATTGAAGAATTCAATGCGCAGAGATTTGATCATCAATCCTCTTTCTTGCGCAATAAGATTTAGTCCTACAAGATGTAGAAAATAAATTCTTTGAAATTAATTAAACTAATTTCGAAAATAAGGAGAGAGAAGAAGAAAAGATCCTCCAGATCTGTATCACAGCTCCAATCCAAAAATCTGGTGACAATTCCCTCTGGATTTCGTGCCTATCGAGAAGAAAAATTCCCTCCTCATTCTCAGATCTTCAGTAGCTAATAGCTACTCCCAATTAATAGTTTGCTGCTTAGCAACTTATGATCTTGTGGTGTGTTGTGATTTGAGAAACTGAGGGGTATTTATAGGAAAATTAGGATCTCAGATGGGCTTGAGCTTTCATGCGTCAGACCGAGGACCAGAATGCAAATTGCAAATAAGGTCTCTCAATTAATTAATTCCCATATTCATCCTAGAATATAATTAATTGATTAATATTGATTCATACAACAAGAGAATCAATATTGTCCTACCTATTTGGTACCACGTTATGAGGAACGGGTTGCATAGGCTCAGTATATCCCCATATTTAAGATTATAAACATTCATTAATTAATTTAAGCTCTAACAAGCCATTAAATTAATTAATATCTTATATTCGTGAGTCAATCTACTCGTCCTTTTTCATTTATAATTGAACTTAATTTGCTTGTAGGACTTTAGCATAATGAACCTTTTGAGCTGCTCAGGGAATGTCTCCAAGACAAGCTGTTTATTACCGTTTATGCGGCAACCTATACTGACAGTCTATCATGGGACTTTCTTAGCTATGATAACTATTTATATCTCGCTAGGTTAGGCGATCCATACGATCTTTCGTGATCTACTACACACCGTATGATCTCCCTATCGGCAAGATAAGAGGATAACTTGTTTGCTATACATGTTTGTTAATTCAGACAGGAGATGATCATACAACATTCACGATTCCCAGTATATTAACCAATAATCCTTGTACATAATATACCAATAATAACGTTTTCAGTATATAATCCCATTAACACAGTGTTCTTTGCACTTTATCTAGATGATATTCTCCTAATTAGAGATAATGTGGGGGAATTATCGAACATAAATGGGTGGTTATCCGAGTAGTTTCATATGAAGGATCTTGGGAATGCGGAGTACATCCTTAGGACAAAAGTCTTCTGCGTGATCACAAGAATTTGATGCTAGCATTGTCTCAATCTTCATAAATGGATACTGTGATTGTCCGTTTCAGCATGAAAAATTGCCAAGAAGGGTCTGTTACCTTTCAAGCATGGTGTTCATCTTTCTAAGGAACAGTGTTCGTAGGCACAAAAAGAGAAAGATGAGATGAGCCAGGTGTCGTATGCATCAGCCGTGGGAAGTCTCATATATACAATTGTATGTACAAGGCCAAATATCTGCTTTGCTGTTAGCATGATGGCAAGATATAAGTCTAACCCTAGACGGGCACATTGGACCGCTGTAAAGCACATTCTCAAATACCTGAAAAGGACTAGAGACTATTGTCTCGTCTATCAATGTAAAGAGTTGTTCAAGTTTCCAAGCAGACCAGGATGAAAAGAAGTCCACCTCTAGCTATGTGTTTACATTGGGAGGTGGGGATATATCGTGGAGGAATGTAAAGCATAAGTGCATTGTCAACTCCACCGTGGATGCAGAATATGTAGTAAGTTCTGAAGGTTCAAAAAGAGAGTATGGTTTCGAAACCTCCTTTTGGAGTTGGACATGACTCCTAAGTTTCCCAAGACAATCACGGTGTATTGTGATAACTCTGTGTTGTGGCGAATTCATAGGAAACACGAACTCATATAGCAACAAAACATATTGAGAGGAAGTACCATATGATATGACAAATTGTGGCTATGGGTGACGTGCTGTTAGAGAAAATTGATAAATTCATAATTTTACTCACTTATCTATATTATTTTCTACTATTTTATGTAGTTTTCTTGAGTTTATCTATATATTTTAAGCATGATTCTATTATATGTGGTGTTATGCTTGTCATGATGTGTTTTTGCAGGTTTTAGGCTTAAATTCACTGGAAACCGTTCTGAAAGAAGTTGTTGTGCAAAAGTAGCAGTGAAGGGTTCCTCCACACAAGGAATTCGGGCTATTGGAGCATGGCAATGGATATAGTTTCGAATTAGCTTTCCAACGCAACTGGAATCGGGTCAATCGGAGTTCGAGAGTTAGAGTTATGGCTAAAATCGTGAGACCGCGCAGACGGGGCGAGAAGAAGAGGTTTGATTTCGATCAACGCCCATCCACCTCGGTCGACGCGCGGCCCAATCAGGCGGATTTTGATTTAAATTTGAATTATATAATATCTTTAGCACTAGAATCTATACGATACACATCCATCCCTACAAATAGCCTTGTAATTTCGAGTTTTAGGTATCTTTTGCATCATTCGACATCATTTCTTTTAGCATTGGAGTTTTTAGAGCTTTGAGAGTTCGGAAACTCAAACCCTTTACTTTTTCTTGTTAGTTCTTTATTTTTATTCAATTTAATATGTTTTCTTTTCGATTTCTTTCCGGATGCACATCTTACAGTAGGGGATGCTCTGACGCTGATTCAAGAGGTTCATATGATGAGGTATGCAGTCCAACAGCTAAGAGAATCGACAGATGCTGAAAGGAAGCCACACTGAGAAAGCAGATGAAGTAAGAAAGAGGCAGACTGCGTTTGGATGATGAGGATCTGAATGCGATTGGGATGAAATACAGGCCACATCCCGACAATGGGGGATTCATCATTGGCATCAATGCCAATAATTTTGTACTCAAAATCGGGCTGATTCAAATGGTTCAACAGAACTAGTTTGAAGGCAGAGCGACGGAGGACCCATACACGCACCTGCCGATCTTTGTGGAAGTCTGCGACACCATCAAGCAAAACAATGTCGAACAAGATGTGATCCGACTGAGACTGTTCCCATTCTCACTGAAGGATCAAGCCCAGGCTTGGCTTGCCGGATTAGACTGCAGCTAGATCCGGACCTGGGAGGAACTGCGAGCTGAGTTCCTCTCAAATTTCTTCCCACCCTCTGTCATCATTCAGAGGAAGATGGACATTCTACTACTCCATCAGAGGGTGGATGAGTCTCTATTTGAAGCACGGAGTAGGTTCAATGAACTGCTCAGGAGCTGCCCCAGCCATGGAGGCGACATTGAAGAACAAGCTCACATTTTCTACCGGGGCATGATTGAAAGGACTCAAGAGTGCGTGGACAACGTAGCTGGGGGATCCATCATGAGCAAGTCTCCGGAGAAAGCACTGAAGCTTTTCAAGAAAATGGCTCTGCACAATCAAAAATGGGCAAGCCCTAGGAGACCTCTGATCAAAGTTATGTAGAAAATTGAGGCTGAAGATTCCATCAAAACTGAAGTGGAGAAGCTTAGAGAGGATCTGAATAAGTTGGCAAAGGGGGTTTCTACTTCTGCGGTTGCACAAGTGAAACCCGAAGCCCCTGCGGAGGTGAGCTACATGAATAGAGGTGGCTACCCTTACTAGCATCAGCAAAGGCATGGGGGATACCAATATCCGGCGAGAAATCACCATGGGTTCTCCTACACTCATCCTCAGGCAGCTGAGGTCCGGTACGAGCTACAAAGGTCCCGAGATGGTTCGGGATGAGTCTGAAGCTGAAGAGGCGCAAAATTGCACCACTGGAGGCTCGACTTCGATCAACACACATCACACATCGATCCAAGTCGAGGAGGTTGGTGAAGAATTGAGCGAAGAAGAAGGCTCGACTTCATTTGACGCAGTTGGCATTGATCGACGCACAAAGAAGTCAACATCGACTGAGGCGCACTTGCATCGGCCGAGGTTGAGGCCCACCACGGGCAAAATTTCAATGAATTTTTAAGATCCTGTCTTGCCTATACCATTCCTTCAGAGGTTTGCGAAACAAAAGGAGGACTCCAAGTTCTCCAGATTTGTGAAAAACTTAAGGAAGGTCAGCATAAATATCCCGCTAAATGAGGCGCTGAAGGAAATCCCAGGGTACGTGAAATACCTTCAGAAAATGATGAGTGGAAAGAAGCAATTCGTGGAGAACGAGATGGTGAAAATCCACGAGCAGTGCAGCCTGCTATTGTAAAAACAGGTGTCCATCAAGAGAAGTGATCCTGGATGCTTCTCTATACCGGTAGAGATTGGGTTATGCACATTCCAGCGAGTACTGTGTAACACTGGGGCCAGTATCAACCTGATGCCGTACTCCATATACAAGCATCTTAATATTGGCAAGATGAGGCCCACGACTATCACTTTGCAAATGGCGGACTGGTCTGTGCCCCGCCCGAAAGGTATCCTAGAGGATGTGCTCATTTGCGTGGGCCATCTCATTTTCCCTGCAGATTTTGTTGTGCACAATATGAAGGAGGACGAGAACATGCCCATGATCTTGGGGCATGAATTTCTCGATATTAGTGCAACTCTCATTGATTGCCGAGGCGGCGATATCACACTTCGGACCAACGACAAGAAGATCACCTTTGTAATTGACAAAAGCAAGAAGAAAGCGGAGTGCAACCGAATCACCACCATTGAAGAAGAAGATAAGTCTGTGGAAGAAGAATTCGCTGCTATTGAGTGGGAGCGTGGGAATGAAGGGGAGAAAACATCAACTAAGCCTCCTCAATCCGAGCTCACCACCATCATCAAGGACCATAAAGTTTACAAGGTGGGTGCCAAGGGTCAGAGAGTCTGGAACCAACCTCCCTGGTTTTGATACGAGGTATCATCGAGCTACAACATTAAACAAAGCACTTGTTGTAAGGTAACCCAACCTTTTCAGTATTTCCCATTTTTTTTTAATTTTCACATTTTTCCTTTTATTTTGTTTTATTTTTTGAATTTTGTCTGCACTCACTTTGTTTTGAAGCATAAAAAATAATAATAAAAAAAAGAGAAGATTGCTCGACTTCAATCGACACAGCCTGGCATCGATCAAAGTTGAGACAGGGGACGTGATGCACTTCGACCCGTGGAATGAGTCGATGAGAAGGCTTCACGTCGACTGACGCAAGCCTGCATCGGTCGACGCGAAGTGCCAGCCACCCAAAATTCATGTCGCACGAGTTCCGAAGCCTCCAGAGATAAATAGTTGATGTCAGAGATCAACTACCAGGTATTATTCCTCCCCTTTGTCTGATTCTCGAACTTTTTTCACTCTTGAGTTGGAAATAAGTTTGGGGGGACGTGGGTAAAAGGAGGATATTCTATCTTTTATTTATTATGCTTTTCGTATTTAAATTTTTTGCCTTGAATTTTAAATTTTATTCTATTTTGTGGGGAAATTTTTGAGCTATGACATAACCTGAATGAGATTGTGAGATTAGAATTGATTGAGGGTTGAGTTTGAATTAATAGTGATTGTGGTTAAATGCCTATGAATGTAGAATACCACATGATAGGATTGATTTGACACTTATACTTGCATGTTGACTGGGCTGATTTGTAATTAATTGTGGAAGAAAAATTTTGAACCCTTGTGTGAGAAATTTGAGCCTTTATTTCGTTTGATGTGAGATTCACATTTGTGCTTTAATTTCTCTAGAACATGCCTATTATTTGTGTTGAGATTGCATAGTGTGCACAAGTTTAGGAGATGATATTAGACCATCTTTGTTAACCCAATATCCTAAACACTGTCTATTCACAATTAAATTTTTCCCTAGTTAGCCACTTTGAGCCTTAACAATTTTTCTTTCCTTGTCTATGAGTATAAGAAAAGTATTGTCTCACTCGTGTCTTACGTGTGGTATCTATGGGTAGATTGGTGAATTGGAGATAAGAAATATTGAATTAGTGGTTGATAAAAGATGTGTGAAAGAGAAGCTCAAATATAATTAGAATTCTCATAAGCTCTTTGAAAAGAAAAAGAAAAAAAATATTATGGAAAGAGCATAAGAGATTCAAATGAGCTAGAAAAAATTGACTAGTTAGTTGAAAATTAAAGAATAATTAGTGGTTGAAGTTAGATGCTGGTTTGGATTAGTTGAGGAAGTACAACTCAATTGATTTTAGTCCTTTGGCGAAATTTTCCCAGCCCTCACAAAAGCCTTACATTACAACCTTAATGAAAGTCCTTTTTAATTCTAGACTTGTGTGCACATTCTAGCAGTGGAGATAGTTGAAAATTTGCAAGCCTATGGTAGAAATTCATTCATACATGTGTTGAGTGCTTTCATCTTTATCATATACACTTGTGAGTTGAGCGATACACTTCCTATGAGTTCTTCCACGGTTGATGAATTTTCTGTCTCTTTCAAATTGCTTGTGTGCAGTGGATTATTGATCCTTAACTGTGATGAATCTTGTGAGGCATTGCACTTTAGCGATACACTTCTTGTGAGTTCTTCCACGGTTGATGAATTTTCTATCTCTTTCGAATTGCTTGTGTGTAGTGGATTATTGATCCTTGATTGTGATGAATCTTTTGAGGCATTGCACTTTAACCGCATGATCTTTTGATTTTTTTTCTTGCCTATTGATTGAGGACAATCAAACGTTAAACTTTGGGGGGTTTGATAAATTCATAATTTTACTCACTTATCTATATTATTTTCTACTATTTTATGTAGTTTACTTGTGTTTATCTATGTATTTTATGCATGAGTCTATTATATGTGGTGTTATGCTTGTCATGATGTGTTTATGCAGGTTTTAGGCTTAAATTCACTGGAAAACCGTTCCGAAAGTAGTTGATGCGCAAAAGTAGCAGTGAAGGGTTCCTCCACACAAGGAATTCGGGCTATTGGATCATGGCAATGCATATAGTGTCGAATTAGCTTTCCAACGCAACTGGAATCGGGTCAATCGGAGTTCGGAAGTGAGAGTTATGGCTAATACCGTGACACCGGGCAGACGGGGCAAGAAGAAGAGGTTCGATTTCGATTGATGCCCATCCACCTCGGTCGACGCACGACCCAATCAGGCGGATTTTGATTTAAATTCCAATTATATCATATCTTTAGCCCTAGACTTGATAAGATATACATCCACCCCTATAAATAGCCTTGTAATTTCGAGTTTTAGGTATTTTTTGCATCATTCGACATTTTTTCTTTTAGCATTGGAGTTTTTAAAGCTTTGAGAGTTGGGAAACTCAAACCCTTTACTTTTTCTTGCAAGTCCTTTATTTTTATGCAATTTAATATATTTTCTTTTGGATTTCTATTTGCGATGAGTGGCTAGAAACCCTAGCGGGTTCTACGGCAACCAATATCAATATGTGATGCATGTTTAATTGATTAACAATAAATTGCTTGGTTTCAAATTCCTGTTTTAATTATTACGATTTAGAATTAATTAGATCGAAAGATAGAATTAATTCTAGGTTTATAGCTATTAATTGAAGGACTGAATGGAGAAAATTAATAATAGGACAAGGAATTCGAATACAGTAAGAATATCTTTCTTAGGGTAAGATAGTAATTCTAGGGTTTAATCTGTGGAGTTATAAAAGGTTGATTAGTACTGTGTTATTGAGGCCGACAAAGCATATACATTCACATACTAGTAACTTATGCTATTATTGTCTGACCAAGAAATTGTAGTATATTATGATTTCCCACAAATGCAAGTTAATCAATGTACATGTATTCTGATTGATAGTTCGTCCTAGAGTCTGTGTCCCTTTAATTTTATTTCCCAAACACTTTAATTTTCCGTATTGCTATCTTTACTTTTCAAAACAAAATCTTTAATTATGTTGACTCAAACAATAGATTTTAGGATCAGGGCTAGTAAATGAAATAATTTCGTTATATTATTCCTCTGGGTTCGACTACCTTAGGGTACTCTTATAAATTTATTTGCCATTGTTCTGTAGTTAATCTGTAGAATTTTACAGTGATCAATAATCTAGCAGATCCATTCACAAAAGCTCTACCACAGATGGTATACGAGATGTATGTACATAATAGCTAGATTAGGATAGACACTCTACACTCTGGAAAACACTTTCATAATGCTTTGACTATAAGTGGGAGATTGTTGGAATTGTATATTGAAAGCATTATGATTAGGAGCATGCTAGGATTATTCCGTAGGCATATCAATTTATTTCAGATACCCATTAATGGGTTCCTTGGCAAATCGGATTATGCAATAAAGTTTTTAAGTAGAAGTCCATTCAACCTCTTCATGTTTCTATTGCCTAGTAAGCACGAACCCAACAAAGTATAACAAACATGATCAGTAGCTCTAGTATCCACTACCTATGAATGAGTAGAAACTGATGATAAACATGTTCCCATTAAACATGTACATGGGGTACCTTGTTCTGTCTTTTTGACTTGACAATCCTTCTTCTAGTGACCAACCTTGCCACATCAGAAACATTTATCCTTCTTTCAACTATGCCTGGTATCCTTTAATGCTTGCTATCACTAGTTGTCTTCTTAGTTTTTACTTAGTGACTCTTTTGCACTTTTTTCCCTTTTGCGCAATACGATAATTTCTAGTAGTAGCTAAAACAACCTTATTTGAGAGCATGACTAACTCTGTTGCTATCAAGTCATTGAGTAACTCGTTAATAGTATACTATTTCTTGTTCATGACAATGTAATGTTTTTAAAGAATTTAGACAGAGGGTTTAATATAATATCAACGTGGGCTTCCCCATCGATACCACCACCGTGCGACATGAGCAAATCCATAAGATGAGTAATATTGACCACGTTCTCTCTCACCTAGATACATTCAGTCATTTTCTTACTCATGATTTCCCTCAAGAGATTAAATCTTGAGGGATTTATATAATGAAAGCATTATCATTGGTATATCATGTACAAGGTTTTTTGGTTAATATGCTGGGAATAATTAATATTGTATGTTCATCTCCTGTTTGAATTAACTAAAATTTATCTCTAATGCTCTTATCCTCATATGTTTTGGTTGACCTATCGAGATATAAATAATATCATAGCTAAGATAGTCTCATGATAGACTGTCATATAGCTTGCAGCACACGTAGTTATAAGCGGTTTATCTTGGTTGTTTGGTGTGCTGGTGCGTGCGGTATGCATTGATAGAACATAAGTAAAGATCAATTCCTTTATCTGATGTTAAAGGAATCTTTAGCTTGACGGCTTGATGGAATCCTAAGATTAAATGAATGTAAATAAGTATACACAGACTTGTATCTCACTTTGAGATACCGTGGTGGAATGTTTTAGCCAAACATGCATAGTTGTATCTAGGGTGGTAGCAATTTTTGTATGAGTGTCTGAGACTTAAACTATGTAACCATATCCAGTATGTAAGATGGTGACATTCACTGAGCAACTCAAAAGATTCATTATGCTAAAGCACTGCCAGCTGATTAAGTTCCAAAATAAGTGAAAAGGGTTGACTGGATTGACTCAAAAATAAAAGATGTTAATTGACTTTTAAGCTTGTCAGAGCTAAAATTAATTAATTAATGTCTGGAACCTTAAATATTGGGATTTTCCAAGCCCATGCACCTCGTTCGTCATAACGTGGTAGAAAATAAGTAGGGGAATATGGATTCTCTAGTTGCATGAATCAATATTAATTAATTATATATATATTATATTGAATAAGGAAATTAATTAAATTATAGGCCTTATTTGCTATGTCCATACTGATCCTTAGCAGCATATGAAATCTCAAGGCATCTAAGATAAGAATTCTTCTATAAATACCCCTCATGTTCTCAGATCTCAACACACCACTAGATCATAATTTGCTAAGCAGCGAACTAGTATTTGGGAGTTGTATTTGGGCGACATTGATCTGAGAAGAGGGAGGAAATTATGCTTCTTGATACAAAAGGAATATGGAGGAAATCTTCACCCAATTTTTGGATCAGAGCGAGATACATATCAGATCTGAAGGATCTTTTACTTCTTTTCTCTCTAATATTTTTTAAAATTATTCATATAATTTTTGAAGATTTAATTCCTTGATCTTGTAAGATTAAATCTTGTTGCGCCAAAAAGAGTTTTGAAGATCAAATCCCTGCACAACAAGTTTAATAGTTCATAAACCATCTTATGCATTTCAATAGGAGCATGTAAGGATTAATCATAGGCATAGTAATTTATTTTGATATTGAATGTTCAACCTGCATTATAGATTCAGTATGCCAGCAATCCCTTCAATTGACATCAAAGTCAGGCTGAATTAATTGGCTCTGTCGGAAAAATAATATTGCCTATGATTATGTATGAATATTATTATTAAACTACTAGGAATGGATGATTTTGGATTGTATGGATTTTGTTCCTCGTAGTTCTTGGGTTAATCTGTCTTTTTATAAGGATTGTTTTTTTCTAATCCACGAGATAAATCCTTGGTTAGATTTAATTTTGAAATTATAGTAGGTTTTTACCCTTGTAATTTCTATTGGAAATTAAATCTATAAAATAAAATAATGAAGAACATAAAAAACAAAGATGACTGAAGCACAACACGGTAGCACGATGGCATAAGCGTTGCGGGGCCGGTAGCACGATGACTGAAGAACACAAATTAAGGTTCCGTGCAGCCGTGCGCATTGGGCAACACGACTTGACTATGATAGCGTGATGGAGCAACAATGCGTTGCAGCAGTGACGGGGCGGGGGCAACTAAAGGTAGCAACGTAGCCAAGGCGGAACCTTAGGATTCGTTGTGTGCTTCACGCATGCCTTGGCAGTAGATGTGCACTCAGACAGGCTAGGGTAGTGTTTGATAGACACCGACAACGGAGCATGGAGCTAAGACGAGGGCGATGATCGTCAACATGGATGGGCAGCATAGGGTGCACAAGCACAGCAGAACCCAAGGTTCCCCTACATGTGGCCTTCCCACACACCACCGTGATTCTGGCAGCCCTTCTCCTTCTTGCGATCGACGAAGATGGTGGAACAGCTTAGGATAGACGTCACAAGATGGGAGAGGAGGTCCAGCCTGCGCATACATCATCGCGTCTCCTATGCGTTCCTTTTGGCGAGTAGCGGCGATCAGCAGTCGACAACGTGGATGGGCAACGTCGAGGCAGGCCATGACAATGGCTAGCGACAAGGGCAAGGACTGGAAGAGATGGGGCATGGACTACAGGGCCACATGGTAGGTTTGCACAGCTGCTACATGTTTCCAGTGGCAGTCCTGGTGGCTATAGGTTGCCAGTGTTGGCCCATTGGGCCGTGTACATGCGAACCTCAGGGTGTGTGCACGGGCTCTGCTGTTCAATTTTCTGATGGATCAAATCTTGTAGGCCTAATTTTTCAGAAAATAAATCAGATCTCAGTCCAAAGAATGGGAGCCCAGTCGAAGATCTGTATATTAAATCCAAATTGTAATAGATATGATTTCTTTAGTATTTTGTATCATGGGGCTACGAGGAAATTTTTTATATGTTGTATTATTTATTCTTTCATGATATATGTGTTTTGATTAATTGAGCAGCATCGAAGCAAGTTGTAGTTAATAGGAAGCACGTTTAATGCTTATTATTTTATACTTTTATAGCATGATTATGTGATTTACTTCTTGGAGTTAAATTATGGCTATAAATTCGGTGTTCATGCGTTGCATGATTGAATTTTAACAATGTCATAATTTATAGCAACACGAAATCATCGGTTATGACTTAAAATAACTAAGCAATTAAATTAATGAAGACCTCCACAAAGCAATCTATTATTAGAAGTGGATAATCTAATAAGTAAATGTCTACATCTGTAGCTTGCTTATTTTATTACTCATAAGTTCTAATAGATGAGATTTCTTAAAACAAGCATTTAATTCATGTGAGAAGTGGGAGCTCATGTGTGAACGTCTACTTGTGAAGCTTGAGTATTTGATCTTTCACAAGTTCTCCAAGATTGAACTAAATTGGACAGTTATTATAAAGGATCATATGTTATGGATCTGGTGTGTGTATGATAAATCGATCTTTATATGAGATGGTTGGTTTTGTGGTATGCTAGCTTAGCTATTATCCGGAGTATAACTCACATGGTCTTGGTTAGTCTCCAATTATTTATTCCATTTCTCTAAGGAAACTGACATGGATTGGAATTAAAGGATTGGAATTGAAAGATGCAGTCTGGTCAAGTGTTTTCTTGTAAATGTCCACATGTGTGGCTTGAGATAAAATTACTTGTGCTATTCGAGGAAACAATAATATTAAGGGGGAATAGAAACTGATAGATTTGTATACTAAAATCATTATGATTGGTATATTATGTAAAAGGTTTTTGGTTAATATACTAGGAATAATGAATGTTTTATGTTCATCTCTTGTCTGAATTAACAAACATGTATTGCAAACGGTCTATCATCTTATATCATCGATAGGGAGATCATATAGTGTGTAGTAGATCATGTAAGAACATATTGATCACTTGACTTAGAGAGATATAAAAGGTTATCACAGGTGAGACAGTCACAGGATAGGTTGTTGGTCCAAACAGCAGCATACGCCGTAATAAGCGGCTTATCTTGGTTGATTGGTATGCTGGGGCGTGTGGTGCGCATTTATAGGACCTAAGTAAAGATCGATTACTTTATCTGATATAAAAGGAATCTTGATCATGATGGCTTGATGGAATCCTAAGTCTAATGAAAGCACAAAGGTATTTACAGATTTGTGTATCACCACAACAACAAAAAGGGTTATTGACAACGCGACATAGACATCACGAATATTTATTTATGTTATCTATATCGTAATAAACAATGCGAAAGTGTAACCACGCTGTTAAAATATTAGGTGGCTATAGGCAACACAGTAAAATGCATTGTATGTATTAATATATACACCGTGAAACAAACACATCGTGTTGTTAATAAAATAACGCACAAACTAAGTGAAGCGTATGTGTTGTACAATTTTTTAAGGTACGGCAATAGAAGACGCAAATGCCACATGTCGTCGATAACGCGGGGCATTTGTATCGTTTATATTTTTGTAAATGTAGGTAGACGATGCGTTTGCCCGCATCGTTTATGTGTTTTGGATTGAGATAGATGACACGGAGAATTCGTGTCATCTATGAACATTTGCATCGTGTATAAGCATCTAGATGATGGAAATTCCCCACGTTGTCTATATTAAACCTATATCCAAAATTAAAACTTGTCTCCTTCATCGCCCTACATCATCTTCCTTCGTCGACCTTGCCTCTCTTAGTGTGTCCCTGCCTATCTACCGACCGACATCATACAAAAATAAAATCTAGCAATCAACA
Source organism: Plectranthus barbatus (assembly GCA_026898455.1). NCBI lineage: Eukaryota > Viridiplantae > Streptophyta > Magnoliopsida > Lamiales > Lamiaceae > Plectranthus > Plectranthus barbatus. The sequence goes on along the minus strand of JAPKLW010000105.1, from coordinate 605,752 downwards.
AACAATCAATATATCAAGAAGCACGACTTATTCCAAGATTCATCCCTACCTCTTTGTTCGTCCTTATCTCCTCGATCGTCCATCTCGCAGTCGGCAACAATGAAAACCGTCTCTTTGTTCGTCTATCTTCCATCCCTGCTTCTTCATTGATTGAATGAGAATGAGAGTCTGCTACTCAGAATCGAGTCTGCCTTTGTTGTTGTTCATAGCCCCGAAGAAATCTCCTTTGTTGTTGCTTCTTCTGACCGGCATCATACAACACGAAGCACGGAATGTGTTGCTATTGTGGAATCCCTGATTGAATGTGTTACTATTGCAGAATCATCCGAAAAAAAATTATTACAGTTGGAATAAACTTCACCCCGCCAAGATTTATCAGTGATTTATACATCAAGAAGGTATCTTCCTTTTATGACCTCAATTGTGTATATTTTTCAATGCATTATAAATGTTGATGCAGTACTGTGGTATGAGAAGATATTATTCTGACCTATTCTAGTCAGAATGTGTTGCTATTGTGGAATCCCTGATTGAATGTGTTACTATTGCGGAATCATCCAAAAAAAATTATTACAGTTGGAATAAACTTCACCCCGCCAAGATTTATCAGTGATCTGATTTTATCCATCAAGAAGGTATCTTCCTTTTATGACCTCAATTGTGTATATTTTTCAATGCATTATAAATGTTGATGCAGTACTGTGGTATGAGAAGATATTATTCTGACCGATTCTAGTTCATAATGATGAAAAACATCTAAACTTCAAGAGGACCATATTGCTGGTTTTAAAAATGGAAATGTGAAGAATATTTTCGAAATCTTGTTCTGTATCTTCACTTGTATTCCTCTCTTCTTTGTGAGCTCACCTTGCTCCTATTCAAATAATTTGAGGAAAAGGGTTCATTTAGTTTTTATCTCTTTCATAATAAAACTAGAGGAAATAATTTTAACTAGCCAAATTTTATAACTACATGCACAAAATAGCCACCCTTATGAAAAACTACACAAAATAGCCAAATTGTACTTTGTCTGTCATATATGTCTTAGTCCACCAATCAATTTTTTTCGGTTTATGTGTAAACCCTAACAGAATTGTTTTTTTATTATTAAAAATTTATGGTTTCATTTAAAAATTAATAATAAACCAATAAAATATTAGGGAATATGTCCTCAGCTTGATTTCGACATTTTCCAGCTTGAGTTCGGCATTTTCAGCTTGATTTCGTCTTTTTCAGCTTGATTTCGGAATTGACTATATTATTTTTTAAACTTATCTTGATTTCGTCATTTTCAATATATTGAGCTTGAGTTCGATAATTTACAGAGGAATTCACCATTTTTATTTTAAAAATTATGCATGCTTATTTTATAAATATTCATTAATAATTCACCATGTAATTATTTTACTAACGAAATTATATTTTGAACTAAAGAAATAATCATAATTTAATACATAATAGGGTTTACAAATGGAAGTTGTTATAATTTTGGCTGGAGTTTGAACCCGTTTTTAGATTTTAAATTACATTACATGTATTGAATACAAATTCCTCATTTGCTAAACACGGGTATTTTGAATTGAAATCATGCAAATCACAATTATTTGGAATTGAGATGTGAGATATAAATAAGCATTCAAATATGAGATTTGTTGTTCACACATATTGCAATACGTACAATAAAATTTGTAAAAATGTAACAAATTAATTAGGCGGAATTCTTTCCGGACAAGCACGTTTTGTGTGACTTGATGATCCACAAATACTACATTTTTTTGGTGCTCGTCGTCTACTAGTCGATGTTTGTCCCGCCTGTGCTCCCGAAGGACGACGACTATTTCTTGGTCGACCGGCTTGGCGATTGACGATGGGTGGCAAAACAACACATGCTTGTGCCTCCGGTGATACAATCCACTCATCTCTTGGAGGAAGAGGGTGTACAATTCCTCCATAAGTTTCTCGCCAGTTTGATGTCTTGTAGTACTCCGAAACATAGTCGTACACACCTAAACCCTTGAAGCTGCAACAATAATAATTAAAAACTTGATCGTTATGAAAGAAAGTTTAATTCTATCGATATATTTTACTAACCGAATTGCAGCAATAGCATGTGAACATGGAATCAGATCCATCTGAAACTCCCGGCAATCGCATAAGCTGTCTTCAAGATCCACCTTCCAAGTTCTATCCTTGTCTTTGACTTTGAAATGATATTCAGAAACAGGCGAAACCGTGTACTTGTGTGAAATATTCGACAATGGACTCATTTTGGCCACGACTTCCTCAGTCAAGTCATCGTATCTTGCAAACGCCTTAGCTCGCCGTTCATCGAACCATTTTTCGACAATGTGTCTATATAGCTCAATAATGGAACAGATGGGTAGACGTCTAGCATCTAATAACCTGGAGTTGAACACTTCTGCTGCATTCGATGTCATGAAGCTATAACGGCGAACCGAACATTTAGACCTAGCCCACTTTTCAGGCCCCACTGTCATGAGTTTGTTGTATGCAGTGGGGCAATGCTGTTGAATCTGGTCCATTGCCTTCTGATAGACGATAGAACGGTATGCATAGGCTGCCTTGTGGTATAACTGCACGATAGTTGAATTGAATGTCGTCAACTTATTTTGAATATGATAACCACATAAGGCATGCGTCGCCTCTGGATAAACTGAGCTTACTGCCTTGGCAATGCTGATGTGTTGGTCCGAAACAATTAGCAATTGTGGACTACAATCGAAAGCCATTCGCAGTCGTGACATAAACCACGTCCAGCTCTCATCGTTCTCGATCGGTGCAAATCCAATAGCCAAAGGAAAGATTTGTTCGTTGCCATCTTTGGTAACAGCAACCAATAACACACCTTTATTTCGCCCCTTCAGGTGTGTAGCATCCACCACAATCACTTGCCTTAAACAAGTCCCGAAAGCCGCACGTGACACACTCAAGGCAACAAAGAAATGGCGTAATCGTTGATCCTCGCCGATATCCACGTCTGTAATAGTGCCCGGATTCCATTTTTGGAGAACATCGAGATATTTTGGTAGCAAGTTGAATGATTCTTCTAAGCCACCATAAATCATCGATATAGCTCCATTTCTAGCGCGCAATGCATTGCTGTAACTGACCTTAATACCAAAACTCTGTTGTAGTTCAGCCATTATATCGCGCGGCTTGATGATAGATCCTTGTATACGCATCCTCCGAGCAAAGTAAGCTGAGATTGCCTTTTATCGTATAGTTCTACTGCCGATGTTGTTTAGACTCATAGTACAACTATGAGTTGGGATGAATTCGCGGACTACCCAACATCCCGCTGAATTCGAGGCACGTAGGATGAATGTACAATTAGGATTGCGGCTGCAATTGTACACCACCCGAGTTGTAGAAGAACGCGTCACTTTGAATTCAACGTGATGCTCCATGTGCCAAAGCCCGACAGCCACGTACAAGTCCTCTTTTCTCCAAAACATTTTGCCCTTTTCCAGTTCCCCTTCCAATACTTCTTGTACATCTGGCAATACAGGTGAGTCGGATGTATCTATCGGAATAATTGGAAGTAACCAATTATTCATTTGACTGCTTAGACCTTCAATTGTTTCTGCCGGTAATGGGTTAGCCGGAAGTAGGCTTGATACAATGGCACCCATCCCACCTTGTTCTCTCACCCAAGAGGTGAAATCTTCAATTGTACAATTGAACAATGAAGCATTGTAATTTTGGCGTTCATCACCATCCGATGAGTCTGTATCGAATTCAGCTTCTTCATCATCGGAATGGACAACTATATTCGGATTTTGTTGGTGCGCACAGAATTCAGCATCATCGTCACTGTCATCATCTGGAGCATTTTCGTTTGAATCTGGGACTGGAGAACTTCGACTTCCACTGCTTCCTTCTCCAAATCTCACTGATGATGAAAAACGATGTAGTTCTTCTGGTGTTGGACTATAAGGGTTGTGTGGTTGTGGGCTCAATGAAGCCATGTGTGGCCTGTACGGAGATGGTTGTCGGCGAGATCCTCCAGCACCCCCATCGGATTGCAAGTTCATCACTAAATAAACATTCGGCTCCCAATACATGTTACAAAGCCGTTGAAGGAGCGTGTTTGTTGCGAGCACCGAAGGAACCGTCCTCCCACTTCTTGTTTCAGCAAGATAATAAAGGGTGTAAGAACCCACCATGGCATGAGAATGGAGGATGTATTGAACATTCCTCTGCAATTCTTCTAGTGTGATATCATGAGAGGGTATCATGACAACTCTTTCATCTCCACCGATGTAGTTGTATAGATTGTCCCATTGACCATTGTAATGCAAAATGATAGAACGGTAATCCATTTTTTTAATTTAGAGAGAATTTTTGGAGAATGAGTGTTTGAGAGGGTTTAGAGATAGTTTTCAGAGTATGGGATTGTTTTGAGGATGAAACAAATTACAATTCAATTTTCTAAGAAAAATTGAATTGTAATTCAGTCCCCGAATGGTCCAAAATTATTTCTGTATTGTATAGTACATATTCAATAGTCATACTACAATTATTTGAGCAACTTTCCAGTAAAAAATTGACCATATTAATTATCAGTTTGAATTCAATGTATTGGCATGCATGTGTTTTGTACGATGCATGCAAAAGTGACAGTCATTCACGTGAAAAAAAACTTGATTTATAGATTATTTTTTAAAAAATCCGAAATAAATAACAAAATGCCGAAATCCATCTCAAATTGCCGAAATCAATCTCAATTTAGCGAAATATATCCCGT
>JAPKLW010000105.1:585618-598478 GCA_026898455.1 Plectranthus barbatus | reverse complement strand
GAATTCAATCTCAATATAGCGAAATATATCCCGTCAAATATATCCCAGTTTTCAAGCATTTTATCATCCGACTTTTTTTTTCATTTTTTTCCGAAATCCATTTAAATTTAGCGAAATATATCCCTTCAAATAATATCCCAATTTTGAATCATTTTATCATCCAACTTTTTTAATTTTCTTAGTCGAAAAAATTCGAAATATATTTCAACATATTTAGCATTAAACAATATAAAAAGAAATGCACTCAGAAATCAATTAATTCAAACATAAACAATATCCAAAATATCCCAATTACAAAAACCATTAAATTCAAAAAAGAAATAGTCATAATGCTACACTAACATTATTTATCATCGAATGACATATCAAAAATCGACCATGCCATAAACATCCTATATTTTACTTCCACATCTTCCCTATTAACCCAGTAATGAGTTGGCCTCCCACATATCAACTGGTCCATGTGAATGCAAGCATAAACAGCTTCATTCGACTCCTCATAAGCACTGAAATTTTTGGTAAAATCAATAGACAATGGCCTAACAAGATCCGCTCTATACCGTTGCATTTGTGGAGATAGATTGTTGTAGTCGGCAGCATAAATATGACAACTCCAAGTGGCCAAGTCAATCCTCAAACACAACCAATGACCTCCAGCGTCATATGGCATGAGTAACTTTAAAAAAATTAAAGATTAATTAAATTATTTCAATGTATTAAAATTTTCTAAAATAGAAATTGAAAAAATTATAACACTTACCACTGAAGCAGTGTACCAAGGTCGAGAACTTGGACTATCTTCTCCTTTAATGAAATCCAGTAATTCTTTGGAAACAGAAGTGGCTTTACTTCGAGGAGCCAGATTTGTAGGATACGACTTCAAGAACAAAGACTGTAAAAAAACATAACCAAAAAAAAAAATTAAAATCGAAACAATTAAACTAAAAAAAAATAATCTTAAGTTAAATAAATTATATCGAACCTTGAATCTCGGGCTTATAATACGAACCCATTCTGGATTACAAGTACGTGTAACGTACTTGCTTTTCGATATCAACTTCATGTTGAGGGCCTCAACATAAAGCTCCACATGGGCTTCAGAGAGTTTTCTGTTGATGTCTTCAAGATGTTCAAAGAATGATTGACTCAACTTAGCTCCATTTGTCTGTGAAACCCGGAGTTGATTATCGCCAGACTCTCTATATTGACGATAATTTCGCACGACTTCTTTTTTCACGCCAAACGGTGCAGATTTTTTGGACTTTCGCTCAATGTCGTCATCAATACCAGAAGACTGCAATTTTATAAAAAAAAAATCAACATAAACATAGAATCAAATAATACAAAAAATTATTTTAAATTATACCTCTTCACTTCGAGTTTGAGGTTGAGGTTGAGGTTGAGGTTGAGGCTGAGAACTAGAAGCATCGGATTGCCGGCATGCATGAATAGCTTCATAAACAAACTCCTTCAAGCCAGGTACCACCTCATCAACAATGAATTGCTTCACGGCTGCAAAAAACTTAGCATCTCTCTCTTGCCTCCGAGCTTCCCCTCCAGAAGATGAATCCGATGATTGCCTACTACTCCTCCTCCTCCTACTCCTCGTTACTTGTGTCTGTGGCTCGAACTCAGGGTGATCAGTCTCAACGTCAGGCTGCTCGCTCTCAAACTGAGGCTGCTCTTCCTCGTTCACCTCCACATTTACCAAATAACCACCTCCATGCCATGCCTCGTCGTGGATGACATTCTCAATGTCATGCCCATCGTGGGCTTCATCATCCGCCTCAACTAATATCTCTACCCTCTCAGTGTGTGTAGATGTTTCATGTGCTTCATCGAGCACATCATGCACATCATGCTCTATGCCGAGGCCTTGCTTGTGTAATATGCGCTGTGTCGATATTGGGGCCACATATTGAACATCCAATGTACCCGATCCTTGTGATGATCGCCAGTACAGTGTTCTCATTTCTGATGGCGAAGGAGGTAGGGCAGTTAAAACAATTAGCTGCAAAATTTAATTTAAGAGTTAAATAAGATAAGATAAGATAAAATAATATTATGATTTTAAAACAAAAATACACACTCACAAAATAAATAGATTACCTGTTGAGAAAAGAAAGCTACCCAATCTTTGATACTAGCGCGTTTAAAATGCCACTTCAACATCCGTGGCTCGGCATTACGGTTTACTATCTTTCCACACGCCTGCCCCAATTGAGGAATAACCTCATATGCCCAAACCTAACAAAAAAATTAACAAAAAAATTAAAGATTAACAAAATAATTTAGTAATATATGAAATGGTGAAGAGTTGTATTTTTATACCTGTAGTACCCAGAACGGTCCAGGAAGATGATAGCCTTTCTCAGCACTACTCCTATTAGTAGGTACGTGCTTACTATAATACAAAAGTGCTTTGTATGCGTATGCACCCCATGGAAATTCGTTCCATGCATCCAAATCTTCACTAAGAATATATATCCAATTTTCTATTTTTCTCTTATCCGTGTATCCCAACCCGACAAACCAAAATGCTAAAATGTTAGCTACCCTAAGGTACAAATGCCTATGTGTAATATCAACTTTTTTGAATTCAAATCGCTGCAAGAGTTCTTTAGCACTAAGTTGTTCTCCCCCACAAAATACTCGAAAAACAGTACTAACATCTAAAGCATGTTTAGCAGTAGGATTAAAACGAGAAGTACCAAATCGTAAACCACTAATAATGGAAAATTCACTAGGTGAAAATATGAGATCCCGTCCACCCACTCGGAACCTTAACACTTCATCATTAGTTGAATCAATTTGATGAGTAAAAAGTTCAAATAAAGACTGCGAAGAACTAAGACCATTATCAGCCCAACCCAAAAAATGACCGAAAACCCCGTTCGTAAACTCATCAACTAACCCTTGTTCTCCAACAGATAACAATGTCTTGTTAATTGTATCGAGAACTTTACATTTATAGAATAAATTGGTCTTAGCCGTGCATCCATGAAGCCCGTATCTTATCCACTGAGGCTGCACATTATATGATTTTTTTGTTATTAAATGTGACAAAATTCATGAACATGCATACACGAACATGTGCATTACAAAAAAAAAAAAAATTAACAAAACTAACTCATACTCATTCGGCTGGATTGCAAACAATACAAGATACAAACAAAAAAAAAACTCAATCATTCTCATTATCAAATTAATAATTCAACAACCAAGAATAACAAACGATACATATATACAGCCGAACTCAAAAAAAATTTCACTTCAACTGATTCAAAATAAATTCCCAAAAGAATAAAATTGCACAAAATAAAATGAGAAAAGGCCGATAAAACTTACCTGCACCGTCGACATCGTTCGCCGGAAATTTTTGTCAGTTCAGGGGTGGGTTTTTTTGGTTCGAACGTGTGTCTCCAACTCCAGCCGAATGTCCCTTTGTTTTCACGCCCAATTTCGTTTTTTTTAGGTTTGTGAATGAATGAATTACAGTGGGGTAGTTGTACGAAATCCATCTGGATTTAATGTTGAATTCCAGATGAATTTAAAAAAAGACCGAACTCCAGCTCAATTCGGTTGGAATTCAAGCCGATTACAAGACCGAAATAAAGCTGGATTTATTCCAGCCAATTTTTAAATAAAAAATTGATTTTTTTAAAAAAAATTTCCAAATATATCTCAATTTAATAAAAACACCGAATTCAAGCTCAATTCGCTCGGAAATAAAGCCCATAAGCGGACCGAAATATAGCTCGCTTATTCCAGCCCATATTTAAATATTTATTTGAGGAAAATCCAAATATATCTCATTTGGCACAAATCTTGCCCAATTGAGACATATTTATCATTTATTCTATTTTTTAAAATTCAAAAACACGATTGAATTTTTTTTTAAAATATAGAAATTCAAAATATATATCACTTGAGAAAGATATATCTCAATTGACCGAAAACTTGCCAAATAGGGACTCATCTAACATTTATTTAATTTAATTTAATTTTTTAAAATTATAAGAATCGAATTATATTTTTTAAAAAATAAAAAATTCGAAATAACTCGCACTAGGCCAAGATATATCTCAATTGGCCGAAATTGCCCAATTGGATCTTAATTATTGTTTATTTTATTTATTTAAAATTAAATAACTAGAATTATAGTTTTTTTACAAATAATTTTTTTTTAGAATATATCTCACTTGGTGAAGATATATATCATTTGATCAAAATCTTGGCAAATTGAGACTTTTTATCATTTATTTTACTTTAATTTCAATGTTTTAGAATTTAAATAAATGAATTATATTTTTAAAAATAAATCCTTCCAAATATATCTTCCTTGGGCGAGATATATCTGAAATTCCCGAAAGCAAGCCGAATTTTTTTCAACTAAAACATCAATATATTATATTTTATTTCATCACACTCTAAAAATTAATAAAAAATAGACCTCCGAAATATATCTGTCTGGCCGAGATCTATTTCAAAAGGCCGAATGCAAGCTGGAAGGATTTCGTGTATATTTTATGCCATTGCGAATTTAAAAAACAATAAATATAAAGTTGTGTTATACAATATTAGTAAAAAACTCGACCGTTAAACATTTCACACATTTCAAAAGATTTGATTGCCTGATTTAGACATTTTAACCTAAAAACATGTACTTTGGCTATTTTTTGAAGTTTTTCATAAGGGTGGCTATTTTGTGAATGTAATATTAGGAAATGGCTATTTCAGATTTTCCCTCATAAAACTATATAAACTTAAATCTTCATGAACTGTCATTACCAAATTTTATAGATCTTTTTATTAGAATTTATTTTTTGTTGTTTTTGTTTTCCTTCATTTTGTATCTTATAGTGTTTAGCTGGAAGCCTAAATCCTTCCTATGTTATTTTTTGTTCGGCATGACTTTGTCCATTTGTTTTTTACAGTTTCTAATTCCTAAACTTCATTGTTCTCTAATATTCTATGATGATGTGTCATGATTGTAGTTTGAAGAAGAGAGACTGCGTGACCGAGAGGGAGGAGTTGGAACGTCATATCAGAGAACAAGATGCTTCAAGGACGAGAAAAGTACGGATAAATGAAGTTAGCCCTTTTTTAATTCATGTAGATCTGTTACTTGCTAGGTTGAGCATATTACTTTTTATCTAATATTCATCAAAATTAAGTTTACATACAATTATGCTCATATATATTTCAAGTACTTTCAGCACTCACGTAATGGCTTCATATTTATTATAATTTATATCTTACAAACTTGCATTTTGTGCTATTATTTCAATATTGCTTCTTTGACATTGAACAAGTTGTGATTCTCGAATTCAATCCTGAATCCTGATCTTTATTTATTTGGAGTTTAAACTTGGGTAATGGAACATCTACACAAGTCTGATGCACATAGTGGGGGTGATCTACTGGATGTACAATTAGGTGCTTGAGTTTACATCTTGATTACTAGAGCTAATTGCACATAGCTGGTTGGGTTATAATGGTGACGAGTTTTATTGTTTGCACACCATGAGGTATTAGTTGCAAGTTCACTAGTAAACCAAAATAAAGGAACCATACTTTTAGAGCTTTTGCATTGATATTTTATTCCGTACATAGATGTGGTTAAGAAAGTTTCCTTAAGTAGTTCCATCTTTTGATGCCATCCACCAGATATATATGTTCTGTTTTCCACTCTTCTCCTTTTGTCTTATACTGCGTATTTTGGCACGTGTGTGGTGGGGAACAAGTTCTGGTCATAGCTATGGCTTGTAGCTCTATCCGTTTCTTTCTAAAATTGTGTTCCTATTTGGTTAAACTGATTCTTCATATGATTTCATGATTGTACAAATGACTGAGAAGAAGTAAACAAAGAAGGAAGAAGGTAGAAATATGATTTACGAATATGAAGCTTTTACTTTATTGATTGAAACTTTCTTTTGTAATGGCACATCATCTAATCCTACAAATGAAGGATCTATAAGAATTTATGTGGCTCATTTGTTTTCATTTTTTAATGTTTAAAAAGGGGAGTTGTAAAAGAAAAGATATTGAGCAGACATCAAGTTCTCTATTTAAACTCATCATAACTAAATTTTGATTAATAATGAATTAAAATTTCTATTTTGACATGATAAAATGCAATATGAATTTGTGTTATAGTTTTGTTTTAGCAAGTAAGAAGAAAGATCTGGGAAGTTTCGTCGTCTCTTGTAGGACTGGGAATAAATTTTGAAAAGCCGTTGTGTGACTCCAGGGCAAATATTAATGTCATGTCTTGGACATTGTTCAAGCAACTGAGCATTGGAGAGTTGTGTTGGTCCCCGATCAGAGTAATGGTTAATGCAGCGAAATATTAATGATCTTGCTCTTATCTTGCTGAGATCTCGACTTTGCAAGTACTTAGAAAATACGTCTTTAAGCTCTGAATGTACATAGATTTATCTCATTTGCTGAATTGTTGTCGGTTAGGAATCTATCTCCTAGATTGGTATCTGCTGGAATACTGATAAATCTTCGCTCAGCAGTTTGCTCCGGTAGATCATCAGCAATGTTGTTTTTAGTAGTCCTTTTGCCATTTGGTGGATTTTCAGTAACATCTTTATTTTTATCATTTTATCCTCCTTCCAGAGTTCCCCCTTGATGTATGCTTTCTTGTAGGGATTTACTCTATGAGGTCTCAGCAATGCCAGTTAAATCACCGGTCTTCTTGGTTGTTTGCTGACAAACCACGGTTCCTTGCGAAATCATGTATCACATATAGACCTAGTTGAAGCAATCCGTTCTGTATTGGAAAATCTTGAGCCCAATTGTCCATTGACGTTGCTGGTCTCCTGAATAATGTCTCCTTGCTCTTTCACAGTCCTGTGCACTAAGATAGCTTCATAAAAAATTACATTACATGTTAATTCCACAAGATTGGTGTCATGTTAAGCATATAGTAACCCTTGTGAGAAGGATGTCCATATCCTAGGAACACACACCTTCATCACCCTGGGGAGAGAAAAAGCACAACTTCGACTTCCCATTTTTATGGATATAACATGGTGAACCAAAACCACGAAATTGAGCTAAAGAAGGCTTACGACCCTGATTAATTTTGTAGGGGGTCTTGTGGAACCTAGCATTTAGTCCACTTCGATTATGTGTGTAGCATGCTGTCATTACAGCTTCTCCCCAATGTCTTTGGCCAAGATTTGTATCAACAAGCATTGTTCGCACGACTTCTTTTCGAGTTTTGTTCCTTCTTTCTGCTAGACCGTTTTGCTGAGGTGTTCGAGCAGTGGACCTTTTGTGTCTTGTCCCAGCATCGGCGCAAAAGTTCATTTAGGCACCATTATAGAATTTTGTACCCTTATCAAATCTAATCCTCTTCACCGTGACCTATTTGTCATTTTGTAATCAAAGTATCAACTCGGGTAGGATCATCTTGACCTCATCTTTTGTTCATAGCAACTTCACCCATGTGTACCTTGAATAATCATCAACCACAACTAATGAGTAGTTTTTGTTACCTATGGTGGGTGGAGTCACTAGGTCGAATAAATTCATGTGCAGAAGTTTTAGGATCCTTTCCGAGGTGGCCTTTGGTTTGCTTCTTTTGCTGGAAAGCTTTGCACACGCCTTCCTTTCTGAAGGTCTCATTTGGTAATCCTTCAACAATGTTGTTCTTGGCTAAGTAGTTGAATGTTGAAATTGAGATGCGTTAGTGTTTTGTGCCATAGCCAATTTGTTTACTCTTTGCTGAATGCGATGAATCATGAGTTCTGTTGTCCGCTTAGCTAACTAACGACATATAGTCCACCTTTTCGTACTCCTCTGAGTTTCGCTTCTCTTGTGGTCTTGTTAGCAATCTCGCATCTTGTATCAACAAAGGAAACAATGCACCCATTCTCACTCAGTTGGTTGATGATCAGCAAGTTGGGCTTTGGTGACGAGGTCCACATTGATTATGCACATTCCATTCTGTTGTATACACCCTCTTCCGATCACCCTTCCTTTTGAATTGTCGCCAAACAAAACAAGAGGTCCTTTGATTCTTTGGAGATCTGTAAAAAGATCCTCTTTTCCCATCATATGTGCAGAGCACCCTCTATCCAAGATCTATTCATTCACACTGTTTGAGGTTTTGTCTCTTGATTCCTATTCCTACAAAATATAAATCAAGCTTTAGGTACCAGAATAACTGCAGGTCCTTGTAGATTAGTTCTCTGGGTTAATCCATTTAGAATCAAGATTTTTGTGATTTTGATGATCTTCTTATCATTGCTCTTTGCTACATTTCCCTTCCTCTTGAAATAATGCATAGAGTTAGAATGAGAAGGTGTGGTAGTGTGCTTAGCCTTCGCAGTCTTTTGAAAATGAATGGAATTTGACTCAGGCTTCAAGTAAGTGTTCATCTTACTTGGAGTGTTTGTTGGCTTTCTGCAATCTTAGAAGATTGCTTAGCCTTGCTAGGTTTTGAACGTACATTCCTAGCAGATGGAACTGCCTGCTGGGTCACATTCAAGAACTTTGCTGACTTCCTCTCAGCAGGAATCCTTTTCAACCTTTGCTAATCGGTCAGCAGGGGATCTTTTATTTGCCAACGTTTCTGCTGAACTACCTTTGAAGAATTAGCGCTATCCCCTTTCTCCTGAGCATCCTGTTGAACATTCCTAGTTGCTGGAACAAAGATTATGTTCTTTGATTTATGAGTGTCAGCATTTCTCAAATCATTTTCTTCAAAAAAAATCCGTAGAAATCATTGTAATTTCTTTGAGCTTCGAAAAATATCATCAAGATCTCTCATGCTCTTTGAAAATTTACATTAACATTATTTTTGCACTAAGTTTTTATTCTTTAAAACTTTGTTCTCCTTTTCTAAGATTTTGAAATTTTTAGAAAGAGTAGAGAACTCGATTTTAAGTTTTAGAAGTTCCTCGCCTGCTGAGCTAGATTTTTCAATCTCATCGGTGAAAGTATAAAATTGATATTTCAGCGAGGAATTTTCATTTGCTAAAGCATCTTTTAATGCATGAAATTTAGAAAACTCTTTTAAAAGTTGATCCATGGTTGCATTTCCTGAGTGAGAGCAACCATAGCAGACATAGCAGAGTTTTGTACCTTTTCATTTGTGACTGCTAGGGCTGACTCAACCTCATGGTCTTTTTCCTCATCTTCGTCATCCCCTATTCTAGCAATGAAAACCATCAAAGCCTCTTCCTCAACTTCTTCTGAGAAGTAGCTTCCATCCTCATAGTCAGGGATGTCAGGAATAATTGATCTAGCCAGCAGAGCCTTTGTGACTCCCTTTGATGCACGTCTTTCAAATATTTTCTTCAATCTCTCCCTCTCCTCCTTGTCTACGCGAGGACAGTCAAATTTGAGGTGGTAAGGAAGTTGCACTCAAAGCAAGATCTCGACATTCTTTTTGTATGGAAATTCTCTGCTGACTGAGTGTCTTCCTTCTTTGCATTATTTTTCAGTAGGAGCATTTAAAATTTCTTCATTTGCTCCTCCAGCTTGCTGATAGAGCACTTGGTCTCCTTTTGTTGAGATCCACTAGTCGATGTGGTCTGTTTTGCTGGATTAGTTAAACCTGGACGATCAGTATGAAATGTTTTCTTTGGTTTCCACTTTGCAGCATCTCTTTTAACAAAATAAGTTACGTCCTCTGTATGATTTCCACATGGCGTTGCTACTCTTACAGCTTCATTCTTGTTTGCTTGCTGAATATCCCATTCATGGGCTTGTGTTTGAGCAAAAAACTCTTTTGTTGTCATTTTTGAAAGATCTTTCTCCTTCAACGTTGCGGTTTTTACAAACCAATCATCTTTCGGTAGTTAGAGATTATCTTCGTGTTCATGTTAGCATTCTCATTGACTTTGTCCAGGCTTATTAGTTCGTTGATTTGGCTTTAAATCTTATCTCTATTGACTTCACGCTTTCACCAGCGATCATAGAGAAGGATTCAAATTTGTTAATGGCTACCTGTAGTTTGTTACGTTGGATTGGGTCGGTCTCAAGCGAGAGAGTTCCGATGAACTCCCAGAATTCCTTAGCATTATCATATTGCATGGCTTCCCCGATCAAGGATTCTGGTAGAGAGGATAAAATGAGCTCGTATGCGATTGGATCCAGTTGATCTATTTTATTGTCTTCAGCTGTCCATTCTTCGTAGGGATTCTCTACCATATTTGGTCCTTGAGCATTTTCTCCAATGAATGCATTTGCTTTCATGATCTTGATAGGACCTTTTCTAGGACGTCAATCATCTCTGATGTATGCTTCTCAACTGGATAGTTTCTCTCTTCTTCCACATAGCATAGTTTTCAACATTGAAAGAAGGAAGCTTCTTGATGTTCATCATCTTTGAATGTACCTGAGCTTAAAAAAAATACAAAGAAAGGATTTGGTCCTAAGAGACTCAGAAATAGCTAGTCTGTGAAGACCAACTGCTCTGATACCCCTTGTTGCTCCTCAATCGGAGTAATGGTTAATGCAGCTGAATATTAATGATCTTGCAGTTATCTTGCTGAGATCTCGACTCAACAAGTACTTAGAAAATACTTCTTTAAGCTCTCGATGTACTTAGATTTATTGCAGATTATACACTAACACTTGAGGAGTTGGGTTTTAATTCAACAAGTAAATAAAACAATAAAAACAAATAATGACACAAATGTTATAGTGTTTCGAACAAATGTTCTACATCCACTCTACAGTCTGCTGACTAGAATTCCCTTAGACTTAATACCAAAGGTCGAACTTGATCACTAACTGTAAGCAGCACCTCTATCTGGTCACAGCGCACCTTCAAGCACCCTTGATATCAATCTTCTCAACAACTCTCGGATTGAGGGCGCACCTCGCAGCCTCTTTGAATGCTACATTTATGATTTTTATAGTTCTTCTTTGAACTTCTCCATTTTACGGTAGTTGCCCGTGATAGTCAATCTTGCAGATCAAGAAGACTGCTACGTTATTTCTTAGATAGGGAGAACTCCATTATAATCTTAGGATCAAGCTTCCAAGGTCTCGTGATGGATACGGGTAGCTTTCACAAGCCTCGATATTTTATGGATTGGTATTGAATTCGGGAGAATGTATATTTGTTTTGCGTTATGTCGAACTCTTTTCTTCTCTATGAATCATCTTCTATTTATAGACAATGATTCAAACATCAATATTTGAATATTTTGTCCGTTAGAGACAGGTTGACGAACCACAAATCCTCTTCCTCCCTTTTCAGAAATGTACAGAGACGTTTCAAGTCTCTTGTTGTTGATTGGCTCTTTCTTTGTTTCGCCGACTTTTCAGAACGGATCTTTTAGTTATTGCTAGAAATCACTTTCATCTCTCGATAAATTAACCTTATGATTCAGGAGATTCCTTAAACTCTTGAAATTGAAGATCGTCTCATTTGACCGCTTAAAATGTTTGCTATTTGCTATCGGAATACTCTGCTAAAATATCTACTTGTCTGTTGAGATCTGAGTAACCTTGTTGAGATCCAGTATTCTATCTGCTACATTCCTTCAGAAACTTTGTTACTTGATGAGTGTCCTCAACAATCTTCATGTGTTTGCTAGCGTTCTTTATCTTCATTGTTTGCTAGCGTTCTTAATCAACCTTTGCGTATTTTGTTGAATCCTTCAGTAATCTTCCGGAACTTTGTGGAATCCTTCAACAATCTTCAGCTATATTTTTCTAACTCTATTACAACTCAATTAGAACTATCCTATATAGGACTTTTACAATTTCAGCATATTGATATGTTGTTAGAGACTGAAAATGTAGCTTTGATGCACAAAAACCAATACATATAACAAAAAGATCAAGGGGGTACAATATTCCCAACATGTTGAAGCCCACTAATAAAATTTTGCAAATGGTCAATCATGCTTTTTTATCCTAGAGAGGTGGTTAAAGATGTGAATATCGAGATTTCAAAGTTCACATTACCGAGTGATTTCTTGGTTGTTGATATGAAAAATCTTGTTGGAGTTTACTTGATTTTGTGGAGACCTTTCTTGTGCACAGCGGATGCTTGTCTAGATGTAAAGAGTGGTTAACTTACCTTGCATCTTAAGGGCAAGGAAGTTGTGTTTTCCCTACCTTCAAAGGTGGTTGATGGTGTAGAGGAAGAGAAGGTTTTGGAGAAGACTAAGGGGAAGAATGAACTGGTTGAAAAATTTGTTGCAATTAAAAGGCTGAGCAACCTTGTCCATCCAAAGAAGGAATTATTGGAGGAAGAATATGGAATGAAGGATGAGCCGAATGATTTTTACAAGCAAATGGATAATAGAGCAAAGACGACAAAGTTTCAAGATGACCAATCTTGGAGTTCTATGAAGGATCTATCACTTCCGGGTGAGTCATGGTTCCATGAGCAAGGTATGTGATAAGTTGATATTTTTACCAACTTATCTATTGTTTCTTTGTCTATTTTGGTGATGTTTGAGTTGTTTTTCGTGTCTTTTTGAGCATACATTGGCTTTTGTGCTTTTTATGGTGTGTTTGATGAATCATGCAAGTTTTTGGATGAAAATCGGAGGAATTTGGAAACTTGTTCGTCACAGCTTCGGAGATGATCGACAAAAGAACTCAACGAGATCGACGCAGGAGTGCGTAAGGAGGACCACCGTCGATCGACGCCAACTGGCCATCAATCGACGTTGCTTTGTCCTTCCCGTCGATCGACGGAGTGTTGCGGGCCAGATCATATCTTTTCTGATTTCGGAAGATATACACATATATGACTCCTAGATATGGTAGGATTCATCCACCACACTATAAAAGGGCTGAAGAATTCGAAAATCAGAAGCAAGAGAGCAGGAGAATAATAGAGAAGAGAATTAAATTGAGAGAAACATCACAAG
>JAPKLW010000105.1:540706-582531 GCA_026898455.1 Plectranthus barbatus | reverse complement strand
CAGGCCACACACAAATTGCCAACACCCAAAATACGGGTATAAGAGTAGATGTAAGACTCGCCACCATGGTAAATCAAAGTGCGGTCAATCTGTGTGTGCTCCTTATCCTTCAGTTAGGTTTAAGATCATAGGAAGTATGTTAGGGATCTGGCTCATTCATATGTCAATGAGAATGGTGCATCCCACTGATGATCCCATCAATACATAAACATGTACCGACACATCAAGTAGCTAGGATAAGCTCACTTATGAACCGATGTGACACAGCTTAGACCGACAGCTTATCCAGGGACCATCTCAGCTGTGATACTGTTTATATCTCGCTAGGTCAAACGATTCATATGATCCTTTGTGATCTCCTACACACCATATGATCATCCCTATAGGCGAGATAATAGGATATTATGGTTCGTTGTAAGTTTGTTCTATCAGACAGCGAGCATTGTTGTGGCAACACATATATTTATTTTGTTGTGATACTGTTGGAATGTATCGTGGAGCTAGTGGATTAATGTTTATTTTGTTTGTGATGTGGTAGTGGTTTGATTGGTTGGAATGTGTGCTTGGATGATAAGTGTTGGATGATTGATGTTTGATAATGTTTAATGAGTTTATATAGTGGAAGTAGTTAGGAAAGTGAGTTTAGTTTGGTGGATATAATATTGTGTTGAAAGCGATTTATGATTCATAGGTGGTGTGCTTTTGTGTTGTTTCGTCGGTACAATAAGGCCGATGGGGAGCGGTTTGGTTGAGGGGATGTTGATGGGTAACACTTTCTAACTCTTAGTCTTGCTTATATTGTATTAGATGAATGTATATTAGATGTTGTTTAGGTTTGTGTATGCTTGTGTGTGAGTGTGTTGATCCCGATGTTGACTTGAGATTTACTCTTGATAAACTTATGAAGTATGAATCCTATTTGAACCGATGATAGGGTGAAATCATTGATATGGAAGAACGTTGAAATGGAACTTTTGTATTGCTATAATTTTTCTGTGCTAATGCTTGAGACTTGACCAAAAGCTTTAAGGATTTGAGCTTTGATATTGTTATATCAATTTTCGTTTGTGAGAGGCGAGATTGAGAGTGAGAAATCCAGAACTTGCATCCATTCTCTATCTATTTGTACATGAGCTTTTGACTAGAAAATAATATTAGGCCATAGATTCATAGTCCTACCTTGTACATTGGGGATATAAGGTATTAAACTTGATCGTTGTTTACCTTTCATACCGTTGTTTCCTGTGATTGACCTTTAATGGAAATATTTTTTGGTATATACTTAGGAAAAAGTTTGGGGGATGTGTATTTGAGGGTGAATATGGATGTTATGAGTGAGGGGTTGGGAATTGATTGATTTTGTGGATTTGGTGCCCGTATTTGAGGCATTAAAATAAAAGAAAAATTGAGGAATAGGATGTTTTAAAAAAAATAGAAAAAAAAAGATGAAAAGAAAGAATGGTGCAAATCGAGAAAAATAAGCACCAACGAAAAAATTGTTGTGGAGAAATAAAAAGTAAGAAATATGCAAACAGAATGATGAAAACAAAAAGAAGAAGAAAATGAGTTGGAATGTGCCTCAGGGTTGGGTGATGTTGAAAAATAGCTTTGGGGTATATGGGTTTTTATTGGAGTATAGTCATTTTAGCCAAAAAACTACCTACCTTTAGTCAACCACGTCATAACCAGAAGAAAGACCTTTTTGATTCTACAATTAGGCTCGTTATAGTATAGTGGTGAGATAGGATGCAAGCCTATGGAAATCGAACTTTATATTTTGTGCATGAGTGAAATGTACCTAAACACGAAAGGGAGGGAATTTCCTTGATTGAACCATTTTGATGAGTAGTTTTAGTCTCTTGTATTGACCAATGCACAAGTAAAGGTGATAATCTCGTTTGATTGAGACATGCTAAAATTTATGTGATGAGCTATAAGGAATCGCACTAGGTAGGGAGATTGCTTTATTTTGTTTTGATTGAGGACAATCAAAGGTTCAAGTTTTGGGATTATGATATATGTGTGAAATGGATACTAAATTTGGTGCATTATAGTGATGATTTCATGTATATTCACCCACATATCGTAGGATTTTTTATAAGACTTGATGTGTTTTCGAGTATGTTGGTGTTTGAGTTGTGTTGGTTGAAAATTAAGCATAAATCCATGAGATAGAGCCAACCTTGGAATGGATTTCGACTCAAATCGTGCATATGTAAAATTGATTTCTTCCTAAACAGAGCATGGGGAGCTGAAGTGGTGAGATAGAGCCAAATTTCGATCCAGGCCCGTCTGGGTTCGGTCGAAATCTACCTCTATAGGGCAGATTTCAACCTAGCTCTCTAGATTTTGGTCGAAATTTGCCTTAAAGAAGCAAATCTCGACCAAGCTTATTTGATCCTGGTCGAAATGATACCGGTTTGGCAGAGGTTCCTGAACAGGGGATCATTTTTGGTCGAAATGGTTTCATTTTGGGCGAAATCTGTGAGAGGTTACTAACTATATAAGGGGGAAAATTTATTTGGTTAAAATCACTTTGACATTTTTGGTACTTTGGCGACGGTTATTCACCTCAAAATTCTCCAACCTCATCCAATCACACAATTTGAAGGAATTTCAAGGCTAGATCTATCCAATTAAAGAAGATTTGAAGAGAGAAGTGAAGATCAAGGGAAAGAGATTCACAATTGGGGGAAATCAATCATTTAAACTATATTTTGTAAAGGCTAGTTTTACTCTTTGTATTCATTTGAGGCTATTGCATGGTATGGATAGCTAAATCACTGTAGGATGTTGGATTGAATGATGTATTGAATTCTATTGATTAATTGAATGCTTATTTACTTTCTTCTTGATGATTACAACATGTTTGAGCTATTCCCTTATTCAAGTAATGTAGGCATTCACCAATTTCTTGATAATTTGAGATCAAAATTGCAGCCGATACGCAGATTGAGATGTTGCGAATAGCATGTTTGTATGCAAGTATAGATCCAATTCATGTGAGGAGATTGCTTGTAGGTTAATAATCCACGTGCTTTTAGGAGTGTGGTAGGATTTGATAATGTGACAGCTTGATGATCCTATTTCATCTACAATTAGTTTACTAGTACAAAAGGGATTAATTAGCATCGTGTGGGTTGACCATCAATCTGTGTATTAAATCTTGTTTACACCATTCAATTATCTATGGTAGTTTATCAAAAAAGTTTTCTCTAATGTCTTGTTTTCCCTACATTTGTTGAACTATTTGTCTGTGATATTGTGCGTGTTATTGTTGAAGAGGTTGAATTTGAAAGGTGAATTGAATTGATGATGATAATGTTAGGTTTGATCAATTTTTTTCTTACTTTTTACTTAGTTAGATAGATTTACATTCATTGCCTAGATATAGCTCAAACACAACGATTATTGTTTTACTTGGATATTACCCAACAAGATAGTAATTAATATTGAAATTAGGCGACAAGAATAAACCGAATCGACATTATTTTTTATGGGAGATTTAATTGTTTGCTAGTTAAATTTTCGCTTATCAAATTTTGTTGCATCCGTTCTCTAGCTATTTGTACAAGAGCTTTTGACTAGAAAATTATATAGGTCATCTATTCCTAGTCCTACCTTGCACATTGGGGGTATAAGGTGTTATACTTGATCATTGTTTACCTTTCATACCATTGTTTCCCGAGATTGAGCATAAATGAAGAATTTATTTTGGTATATGCTTAGGATAAAGTTTGGGGATGTGTGTATGAGGGTGAATACAGATGTTTTGAGTGAGGGGTTGGGAATTGATCAGTTTTGTGGATTTAGATCCTGTATTTGAGGCATTGAAATAGAAAAATTGAGGAATAGGATGCATTGAAAAGAAAAAGAAAAAAAAGAAGGAAAGAATGAATGGTGCAAATCAAGAAAAATAAGCACCTAGGAAAAATTTGTTTTCGAGAAAGAAGAAGTAAGAAACATGAAAATGGCATGATAAAAAAAAGAATAAGAAAATGAGTTTGAATGTGCCTCAGGGTTGGGTGATGTTGAGCAATATGTTTTTGGTTTAAGGGTTTTTATTGGAGGATAGTCATTTTAGCCTAAAAACCACCTACCTTTTGTCAACCATGTTATAACCGGAAGAAAGACCTTTATTATTCTACAATTAGGCTCATTGTAGTGTAATGGTGAGATAGGATGCGAGCCTATGGAAATCGAACTAGATATCTTGTGCATGAGTGAAATGTCCCTAAACACGAAAGGGAGGGAATTTCCTTAATTGAACTATTTTGATGAGTGGTTTACGTCTCTTGTACTAACCAATGCACAAGTAAAGGTGATAATTTTGTTTGATTGAGGTATGCTAAGATTGATGTGATGATCTATGAGGAACTGCACTAGGTAGGGAGATTGCTTTATTTTGTTTTTATTGAGGACAATAAAAGGATCAAATTTGGGGAATTATGATATGTGTGTCAAATGACTACTTTATTGATGCATTATGTGATGATTTCTTGCATATTTCACCCACATATCGTAGGTTTTTTTTAATAAGATTTGATGTCTTTTCGAGTATGTTGTTGAATGAGTTACGTAGGTTGACTATTCAGCACAAATCCATGAGTTAGTGCTAACTTTGGGATGAATTTTGACCCAAATCATGCATATGTAAAGTTGAGTTTGACCCAAACGGGGCATGGGGAGATGAAGGGTTTAGACAAAGCAAAATTTTGACGTAGATCAGTCTGGGTTCGATCAAAATCAGCCTCTGTAGTGTAGATTTTGACCTAGCTCTCCAGATTTCTGTCAAAATCTTCTTTACAGGGGAAAATTTCAACCAAGCTTATTTGATCCCAATCAAAATGATACGTGTTTTGGCAGAGGTTCCTGAATAGGGGATTATTTCGGTCGAAATGGTTTCATCTTGGGCAAAATCTGTGAGCAGTTACTTACTATATAAGGAGTAAAATCAAATTGGTTAAAAACTTTTCACTATTTTTGGTACTTTGGCGACGATTATTCACCTTCAAATCCTTCCGACCTCATCCAATCACACAATTGAAGGAGTTCCAAGGCTAGATCTATCAAATTAGGGAAGATTTAAGATAGAAGTGAAGATCAATGAAAAGAGATCGACAATTGGGGGAAATCAATCATTCAATCGATATTTTGTAATGGCTAGTTCTACTTTTTGTATTCAATTGAGCCTATTTTAAGGTATGGATAACCAAATTACTGTAGGATGTTGAATTGAATGATGTAGGCGTTCACCAATTGCTTGATATTTTAACATCAAAATTGCAGTTGATACACGGATTGAGATGTTGTGAATAGCATGTTTGTATGCAAGTATAGATCCAATCTATATGCGAAGATTGCTTGTTAGTTAATAATCCACATGCTTTTGGGAAGAGTGCTAGGATTTGATAACGTGACAGCTTGACGATCCTATTTCATCTACAATTAGTTACTCGGTACTAAGTTGATTAGTTAGAATCGTGTGGATTGACCATCAATAGGAGAATTAAATCTAGTTTGCACCATTCAATTGTCTTTGTTTGTTCATTATAAAGTTCTATCCAAATCCTGTTTTCCCTACATTTGTTCATCCATTTGTTGTGAGATTGTGCATATTATTGTTGAAGAGGTTAGATTGGATTGTGAAGTGAGGTGATGATGATAATTGTTGGTTTAATTACTCATTTTTTGGAATTGTTAGTTAGCTATGTAGATTTAAATTCATTACCTAGAGATAGATCAAACTCAACGACAATTGATTGTTTGGATATTACCCAACACGATTGTAATCAGTATTGCAAATAGGCGAAAAGAGTAATTCGGATTGAAATTATTCTTGATAGGAGATTTAATAGTTTGCTAGTTAAATTTCCAATCATCAGCCATCGAGATCAAGATTCTTTTAATTTCAGATAAAGGAATTGATCTTAACTTAGGCCCTATCAATGCGTACCGCACGCACCAGCATACCAAGAAACAGTGATAAGTTGCTTATTGCCGCATATGTTGTAGCTTACATAGACAGTCTATCCTGAGACTGTCTCAGTTGTGAAACCGTTTATATCTTGCTGGGTTAACCGATCGATATGATCTTCTCTAATATAATACATACCGTATGATCTCCCTATCAACGATATAAGAAGATACCATTGTTTGCTTCATATGTTTGTTAATCAGACAGGACTATTTAATCATTCTATACAAGACATCAATGATTACCAATATATCAAACGAAACTATCTACTGATCTACCAATCATAATGTATTGTAGTATACCGAAACCTAACAATTTCCCACTTATACTCGAAGAAATATGCTTTCCAGAATATACAATGTATTAAAACCATTAGCTGTTAATTTTAAGCACCGAGTGTCTTGCATCATCACAGTCCAAATCAATGAATCCTTATCATAGATTTCTACGTGAGCCTTTTTGTATCAATCGAGAAGCTAAAGAAAAACATTTATACTTTTTACTCAATTTCATGTCTTCTCTTATTTTGGTACTTGACTCTATATGTTACATCACTTTGTGAATTCCAGGTTTCTCAAATTTGCAACTGCATTAGTACTTCTATCACACAAACTAGTGATACCACATACAAATGAATAACCATTACTGATTTCTAGTTTGTAATACCTCAATCATATTATTCCATGGCGGAGTCCCATAAAACTCCACCGTTTTACACTCGGCCATTATATGATTCTATTACCCAAAGTGAACATATAGTTAGTGTAAGACATTATTATGATTTAGTCCACTTGGAGATCCGAACCATAACCCACAACTCATATACTTGACTATATTATGTTTGTCCAGGGTTAAGACTGACATATGTCAACTATTCCAACCTTATAGCAAGATAATAGATTTCATGCAGCTTTTCGAGTAGAACTCCTCAGACAAACTTCACATCCTCCTCTTGCAAACATGCAAGACTTTGATCTTGACGATGTACCCAACATCCCTCTTCGTTCAACATCTATAACTATTCAGATAACTATCTTCGCATGCCTGACAATACTTCCACACTGTCACCAAATAGAAGAATATTATCTACATACTATGCATGATGCACTACGCTACCGCTGGCATATTACTAGAACTCAGAACTATCATTCATGCTTAGTGAATGTCCATAGGACTTTACTATGTCGTATGAACGTAGGTCCCATGACCGATAAGCCTCAACCCATAAAAGGACTTCCAAAGCTTCCAAGCAAGATAAGTTTGCCAAACTGCACAAAACCTTCTGACAGTTCCATCTGTCAGATTGCTAGTTTACCAAGTAATGTTATGACTACAAATATTCGAATGAACTTGAGCACAGGTTAAAGGTGAAAATTCCCATTATAGTCTTATGCTCTCTCTTACTGACTATAATGCTTTATCACCAACGGTAATACTTTCATTCGCTCCTATATTTACCTTGTATACCCATTTATTGCTTATAGCTAAAGAGCTATCTATCAGTCAAGACTTCTAGTGTACAACTATAGCATGATGAATTCTATTACAGAATTCTTGGCGATCCACTACTTGTAAATACCTCTTTGTCAGATACTGCTTCATTGTACTTCCGGGGACTAACATAAACCAGATAAAAATCTAGGACAAAGTACAACCTCCCACTGTAATGAAGTATCGACTTTATGTCAGCAGTTGCAGCAGTTCCTCATGTTTCTGCACCTTGCACTATTGACTGTGTGTGTGATTTTATACCAACCTAGGTACATCCACACTCACAAAGGGCTTTCCAAATGGAAATGCATCAGCATCTTCAACTTCTTGAAGAACCAAATTACATTTGATAGTACAGTTACTTAGTCTCAAAAGAATCCTTTGTTGACTTTAGCAACGAACTTACCTTCATTTGTTTCTTCCCAGAATATCCTATAAACAACCTTATCTTGATTTTAACCCATCAGTGTTATGTTTAGTTAGCAAAACTAAATATTCTTAAAACCATTATTACTTACTAGACATATGTCATAGTCATAACTTTTGAGAAACTCTTAACACTAACTTAAAATCAACCAATAAGTTCACTATTGTTTACCAAGGATTTCCAAGAAACAAATCTGGTAGGAATGCTTAATATATCATGCTTCAAGATTCTTAATTCTTCTCATACTTCACCATCGGGACAAAAATCCTGATGTAGTCTATCTAAGCTCATTACTGACGCGTTCCCTTGAGTGTTTGTTAAATAAATGACACAACACTCAAACCCTCTAGAGCTTAAGTAAACATTAGTCCAAACTAGTCAAGATGGATCATTTTCAACATATCATCATATCGAGACTTACTTGCCTCAAAATCCAGGTCAACATTATTACCATCAATCCAGGATCTGCCAACTAAATGAGAAACAAGCTTGGATTAAATCCATTGTTTCATTAACTAAGATTTTCTCAATCCACATTAGAATAATGTGACCTGTCAACATCTTATTCTCCAAACTAGATTAGCGGTCTAATTAGGAACAAGTCCGGACTAAGTTCAATGTTCCACAATCCATGAGGTTCTTAACCTATTTCAGATTGATGTGACCAAGTGTCAGATGTCACAAATATGTAAGTTCCATATTTAGAGAAGAAAACACTTTTGAATGCATAAGATAAAAGACAATATTCATTGGAAGTTTTATGGAGACAATAAATGACATAGAGAGTTACTCAGTAATCCATGATGGATAGCACCGTAGTTACCAATGATAGAAACTATAAAAAATAACTAAGTATCCATCATATACACGAAACTGAAAATAAGTTCCAACTAAACATCGGTACTTATTAAAACATCTCTAAAAATCAAAATATTGTCCTCTAAACATAAATAAAATCTACTGCTCCTGCAACGAAAACCTCGTGCTCTGGAGATGGTACTCTGTCACATCTAGGCCGCCTACCTGACGAGCCTTCTTACATTATATAACCTGACTTATAGATACTATTACCACTACCAATAATGAAGCTATAGTAATCATAACAAGTATTTGTTATGCATCCATTATATGACAAAACATTATTCATATACATTGCTTCCATTACACATAAAGTAGGAGCAGTCATGTAAACATATATTATTTATACTTGCAAGTGACATACCTTGTCCCTTGGTGTCAAACATCGGACAATTTTTGTTGGGAAAATTGTAGCCTTTTGATCTTAATGTTATTTGTATTTGTTTTGGTGCATCAAAACTAGGTTCCATTAGTCTATAGCAACTCAGCAATGTGCTAAAAATTTAAAAGTCCTATATAGGATAGTGTTGATTAAGTTGTAATAGAGGTAGAAAATGTTTTCTGAAGATTGTTGGAGGATTTAACTAAGTACCGGAAGATTACTGGAAAAGTTAGCAAATCAACGAAACAAAAATCTAGCAAGTACCCAAAAATGAATGAAGATTGTTGAGGACACTCAGCAAGGCTCAAGACTGCTGGTAAAGCTAGCAGACAAGTAAAACTAGCAAACAAGTATAGCTAGCAGACAAGCCAAGCGGACTCTAAAGACCAAATGTGCTGGATCTCAACAAGATTGCTGAGATCTCGACAAATGCTAGCGGACTCAGTAAAATGTTCTGAAAGAGAATTTCTAGAGTCTAGGAGTCATCGACAGCTGGCCAATCGAATCAAAGGACGATCAACCTAAGAAATTTGAGGAATCTCCTAGGTTGACATATCAAAAGTTAGAAGGACTCAGAGTGTACTTAAGAAATCCATTCTAACGAGGTTGGCGTGTCAGAGAAAGGACCAACGAGCAAACAAGACTGGAAACATCTTCGTTCATTCCAGAAAAAGGAAGGAAGAAGATTGACAGTTTGCCAACCTGTCTCTAACAGACAAAAAATTCAAAGTTTTGAATCTTTGTCAATAAATACCAGAGGATTCGCAGAGAATAAGAGAGTTCCATGATACGCAAAAATCAAGCAAAAACATTGTCAAATTCACTACCGAATATAAAAAGTTCCATGCTTCGCAGAAGCTATCTGTGCTGATCATGAGACTTTGGAAGCTTGCTTCTAAAGTTATTTTGTAGTTCTTTCTTTCCTAGAAAGAACTTAGCAGTCATCTTCGTCTACAAGATTGACTATCACGGGCATTAGCTGCAAGTTGGATAAGATCAAGAAACTAATCAATTAAAGCGGAACAAGCTTCAGCAGTCCGTAGATAAGTATTAATCCACCCAAATGCTTCCTAGCGAAAGCTTAAAATTAATGAAAGCTAGATTTAATTCTATTATCTATGAAATAAGAAATATTGGGAGTGAGTATAATCTTACAGATGTAAATGCAAATATACTTTCAATGATGCCTAAAGAAGATTGGTTCGTCAAGGTGACAAGCCTCAAGGAGAATGATCTCTCAAAGATAATAACAAAGGAGGTGTTTGCTCAGCTCTAGGTTAATGAATGGGACATCCTTTAAACAAACAAGAATGAAGTAGTGAGGGATGTAACATCTACTGAGAACCACGCTGAGGACTCAACATACGTTTTTCGATAGAGATGCTCTAAAGTGAAAAGCAAAGAAGACATTCCACAAAGATCATCTAGCTCAATTAAGTCGAGCAATGGAGACCACCTCAGCAAGTGGGTCTCAACCAAAAGAAACTGAATGTTCCATCAACGAGCTGGAGGAAAAAATGAAGAAATTACAGAAGCTCTTGCTGAAAGATAAAGCAAAGAAATAGGAATCACAACCAGCTAAGAATCGTTCCACAAAAAGGACGCCTAGATCCTTTTTTGAATGTAGCTCTCATGATCATCTCAAATTTGATTTTTCGCGTATAGACAAGGAAGAGAGGGAGAGATTGAAGAAGATATTTGAAAGACGTTCATTGAAGGCGGTTACATAGGCGAAGCTGACCAAAAACAAAATCCTGGACATTCCTGATTACGATGATGGAAGCTAATCTTCAGAAGAAGATGAGGAAGAGGTCCTGATGGTATTCATGTCTAAAATAAGGGATGATGATGATACTTAAAAAGGTCTTGAGGCAGAATAAGCCATAACAATCACAGATGATAAGGTAGTAAACTCTACTATATCAATTTCAGCAAACATGCATGACACTGTTGAGTTATATTGCTCTGACATCAAAACATGTCACCCTTGATCATCTACCAAAAGTGTTTTCAAAATTTTATGCATTGAAAAATATCTTAGCAAATGAAAACTCCTCGCTGAAATCTCAACTTTCTACCTTGACCAATAAGATTGAAAAATCTAGGTCCGCAAGCGAGGAACTATTGAAACTTTCAGCTGAGCTCTCCACACTTACAAAAAACTTCAAAATTTTAGAAAAAGAGAATGAGGTTTGAAATAACAAAAACTCCGTGAAAATGTGATAAGCTTATAATTGGACTCATTTATCTATATTATTTTCTAGTATTTTATTTATTTTTGTCAATTTTATTTATATATTTTATGCATGATTTGAAGTTATGAGGTATCATCCTTGTAGTGGTGTGTTCTTACAGGTTTGAGGCAAAATTCAATGGAAACCCCGTACCGAAACCAGTTGATGTTTAAAGAAATAGTGACAACTTCTTCCACACATGGAATTTTAGCTAATGGAGCATTAAAAGTAAAGATCCTTGAATTAGCTTTCCAATGAAACTAGAATCGGGTCAATCGGAGTTTGGGAGCATAAATTATGGCTAAAACCGTCAGACAACGTAGAAGGAGCGAAAAGTGGAGGTCTCGGCATCGACCAACATGGAGTCTGTATTAACCAACGTGAAAGGATCCGTCAACCGACTTTGTGTCCATATCAACTGACGTGAAAAAGTGCATCAACCGACACAATTCCATATCGATTGATGCAGAAATCTTAAAAGGAAAATTTTACTTTATACTAGATATATCTTATTTTTAGCCCTAGATATGATAAGATACACCTCCACCTCTATAAATACCCTCCTATTTTTTACTTTTAATTATCTTTTATTCCGTATTGAAATTTTAGAGTTTTGGGAGTTTGAAGAACACGAAACCCTTCATTTTCTTGTAAGTTCCTTTCTTTAATGCAATTCACTATGTTTATCTTTGGATTTCTATCTGCGATGGGTGGCTAGAAAGTCTAGCAGGTTTTAGGGGAATGAATGATTAATCATGAAGGCATGTTTAGATTGATTAACTCAAATTGCATTGTTTTCAATTTTTTATTTAACTTTCAGGATCTAGAATTGGTGAAGGATTGAAATATGAAACTAGTTCAAGTTTATAGTTGTCAATCAAAAACCTTGAGGGAAAGATTAATAATTGGAATAGGAATTTGAATACAATTAATTTTCTGTCTTACGGGAAGATAATAAATTGTAGGGATTAAATCTTTTGATTAAAAAATGTTGATTATTATTTTGTTCTTGAGGGCGACTAAGCATATACAGGCACATGATAGTAACCTAGGCTATAATTGCCTGACTCCGAAATTGTAGTACATTAATCTAAATTTCCACCATTGCAATGTTAATTAGTTTAGCAAGTATTCTGATTAATTGTTTGCCCTGGGATTTGCGTTCTTTAAATTTCCTTTTCAAACTCTTTAATTTCAAGTTTTGTTCTCTTTAATTTTAAAAACCAAAACCTTGTTTTTTGTACTCAAAAATGAATTTTAGGGCTATAATTAGTACATGAGATAATTTCCCCACATAATTCCTTTGGGTTCCACTTCTGTTTATTTGCCATTGTTGCTATAATTAATCAGTAGATTTTACATTGATAAAATTGGAGCCATTGCTGTGGAGTTGTTATATATTATCTCACAAATAATTTGTTTTAGGATTTACTGAATTGAGTTTTGTTTAATACGTTTTAGTTCTGCTCGTGTGTATGAGTGTGAGTTTTTTTTATGTTTTCATTGACGCCAATTCATGTCGGTCGATGCCGAAACTCCCTCGCGTCGGTCGACAAAGTTCTATGTCGGACGATGCTGACTAATTTCTACCCTATTTTCTTCTCAGGCTGTGCATGAACACGAGGGCTCAAGGAAAACTACTTGAGGCTTTCAACCCAGAGATAGAAGCATCGTGTAGGAGAAGGAATTGAAAAAAAAGATGGAGCTACCGACTGAACAAAAACCACCAGAAGTTGATCCGGATATGCCCCCTTGGGAGGACCAGCATGCACAGCTTACAATGGGGTATGCTCTAGTCCCCATTCAAGAGGTGCCTCAGATGTGCGAGGCAGTTCGATAGTTAAGGGAAGAAAGGGATGCTGCAGGGAAGCCTCTCGGAAAAAGGCAAATAGAACAAGAAAGAAACAGGCTGCACTTTGATGACTCGGATGATGAGGATTCGATCCTTGCACCTTGCATCGATCAACGTGCAAGGAAGCGGGCAGCGACCAATGTGACATCAAATCGGCAAGCATGCATAACTCATCATCGACCTGACCATTTCCAAGAGAGTCCTATTTCTTCTTTCCGCTACACCATTTTGTTGAGGGGTTCCTAGTGCAGTCCACTGGGATGTAATCCCGTTATCAGACAAGTACTGCAAGAACTCGTTACTGAGGTATTCTCCACCACGATCAGATCGTAGTGTCTTGATAGTCTTACCTAGCTTCTTTTCTACCTCAGTCTTAAACTCTTTGAATTTCACAAAGCATTCAGACTTATGGCGAAGCAAATAGACATATCCGAATCTTGAGTAATCGTCAATGAAAGTGGCGAAATACTCATAACCTCCACGAGCTTGCGTGGACATTGGTCCACATAAGTCAGAGTGGATCAATTCCAACACATTCTCTGCTCGAGACTGACTTGCCTTAAAAGGCCTGGTCGTCATCTTTTCTTCTATACAGGACTCACAGATTTGATGCGGTACCACTTGGAAAGAATCCAAGAGCCCATCACATGCTAATCTTTGAATCTTCTTTAGATTGATGTGACCTAGTCTCAAGTGCCAGAGATATGTTTGATCCTCATCGGAAGAAAACTTTCTCTTTAAATGATTATTATTGGATCAGTTTGCAACATTCACGGAAGATTTATGCATACAATCAATGATATAGAGAGAGTCAATCAGTTTACCATGACAGATAACACTGTTATTACCAATGATATAAACTCCACTATCAAAAATAACTGAATATCCATCACAAAATAACTTGGAAACTGAAATTAAGTTCCAACCAAAAACCGGCACATATAAAATATCTCTCAAAATCAAAACATTGTTTTCAAAGCATAAAGTAAAATCTCCAATGGCTACTGCTGAGACTCGCTCTCCGCTGCCCATTGAGATGGTAATCTCGTCATGCTTCAGCTGCCTTGTCGGCCTGAACCCCTGCAAAGTATAACAAACATGATCAGTAGCTCCAGTATCCACTACCCAAGAATGGGTAGAAACCGATGCTAAACATGTTTCCGTTATAAATGCTCATAACGCACCTTGTCCAGTCTTCCTGACTTGACAATCTTTCTTCTAGTGACCAGCCTTGCCACACCTGAAACACTTGTCTCTTTTAGCAGGCACGCCCGGTGTCCTTCTTGACTTTCTACTAGAAGTTGTACCTTTGGCTTTCTTCTTAAACATTCCTTTGCGCCTCTTGCCAACCAGCGCAACAGGATGATTGCTAGAAGTAGCCAAAGCAACTTTTTCTGGCTGCATGACTGATTCCACTGCCATCAAGTCATTGAGTAGCTCGTTAAGAGTGTTCTCTTTCTTGTTCATGACAGCATTCAGTCTAAAGTTCTCATATGACTTTGGCAGAGAGTTGAGGATGATATCCACCTGCGCTTCCGCATAGATACCGCCTCCGTGCAGCGTGAGCTCATCCATAAGATGAGTCATGCCGACCACGTGCTCTCTGACCGAGCTACCTTCTGCCATTTTCTTTCCCATGATTTCCCTCATGAGATTGAATCTGACTGCTCGGTCTGATTCACCATAGGTCGCTTTGAGGCTGTCCATTATGTCACTAGCATTATCATATGAATGATGCTGCTGTGCAAGTACCTTGGACATAGTAGTCATCATATAGCATTTCACTATATTGTTTGACTTGAGCCACTTGTTATAGTAGCTCCTTTCCTCATCAGTCGACGCATTAGTAAGATCAGCCGGACGAGGCTTATTGAGGACAAACTTGTGCTCCTCAGCGACAAGGATGTAATCCAAGTTGCGTTTCCATTCTTGGAAATTGGGACCGGTTAATTGGTTTTGTGCTAAGATATTGATTACATTCGGTAAAGACATGTCTGAAAACAATAAATTAAAAACAGAAATTAAAACATAGTCGCAAACTATTGAAACAATTAAATATTGAAACCTAATGATAAAGCAATATTAATGTTTCCTCCAACTTGCCTAAGTATTACTATTGCAAGCCACACATGTGGACGTTTACAACAAAACACTTAACCAGACTGCATCTTTCAATTCCAGTCCTTTAATTCCAATCCATGCCCGGGTTCCTTAGACAAATGGAATTAATAATTGGAGACTAACTTAAGACAATATTATCCTACTGAGCAGGGACATCACAAATGAGTTATACTCTGGATAACATCTAAGCTAGCTTACCACCAAAACCAACCATCCCATATAAGGATCTATTAGAACACACCCGATCCCTATAATAAGGTTTTCTCATTTAATTCAATCCCTAGAGAACTTATAAAAATTCAATACGCAAGTTACACATGTAGACGTTTACGCATGAACTCCCACTTCTCACATGAAATAAATGTTTGTTTTAAGAAATCCTATCTATTAGAACTTATGAATAATAAATTAAGTAAGCTACACATGTAGACGTTTACCTAATAAATTAACCAATTCCAATAAAGGATCGCTTTGTGGAGGTCTTACTAAATTATGAGCTTAGTAAATTTTAGTTCATAAGGTTCAATTGCACAGATTATTTTAAGTAGCCATAATTATAACATTGCTAAAATTCTATCATGCAAGGCATGAACCCCGAATTTATAGTTATAATTAATTACATAAAATTAATCACATAGCATGCTTTAAAGCTGTAAATAAAAGCAGTAAACGTGCTCCTATTATCTACAACATGCTTGTATGCTGCGCAATTAAATTAAACACGTATATCATGCGAAGACAAAAAATAAAGCAAATAAAAAAATGTCCTCGTGGCCCCATGATACGAAATAAAGATTAATTCTAACTATTACAAGTTGGAATTAATAATACAAATCTTCGACTGGGCTCCCACTACTTGGATTGAGATCTGAATTCATTTTCCGAATATGGGCCTCCAAGATTTGATTTATCGGAAAATCGGACAACTGGGCTAGTTAACTGAATCGCGGGCCTAGGCACACATTGCAAGCCCAATAGCCCATGAGAACTTGGCCCGACGAGCCACCACCGGCGAACCACCGCCGCCAGCAACTTGCCGCCGCCGTGAGGGCTCTCGGAGTCGCGCAACAGCCATGCACGTACGTGCATGGTTGTAGCCAGCGATCCGCCTCCTCCGGTCGTTGCCCATTTCGCATGCCGCCGCCCCAGCTTGCCCCGACCGTCGCCCGAACTGCCGTTCATCCTTCTTCTCCATCGTCAGCCTCCGTGACTCACCAGAATCGCGCATGAATAGAATCAGGGCTCGCACGAACCACGCAAAAAACCCTAGGGTTTTTCCGCATTCCGGCCGCACGTCCAGCCCCATCGCCGCCCAGCCTGCATTGCCGGCCACCCGAGCCACCGCCGCCACCACCTGCTCCGCCTGCCAACGTCTACCGAGAGAGGGAGGACGGCCGCCGGCCCGCGCAGGGTCGCGCAGGCCTGCCCCGCGCTCGTGCAAACCCTAGGGTTCCGCCGCATCGCGCGCGCGCCCGCGCCCCTGGCCCGCACGCCATCGCCGCTATGCCGCCTCGCCTGCCGCCCCTCGCATCGCCGGTCCTGGCCTAGACCCGCCGCACTGCGCCTGGCAGGCCTAGGCCGCGCAGCCGTCCGCCTGCGTGCGTGCGCGCGGCTGCGGCGCCGCCGTGGCTGGCCACGCCCCCTGCTGCCGTGCCCTGCCGCGTCTAACCGCCGCGCATGGCGTTCGCGCCGTGCCGGCGCTGTCACGCATCGTGCAGCCCTTCGTTCTTCGTGTTCTTCGCGTTCTTCGTTCTTTGTTTTACAGATTTAATTTTTTTTTGAAATAAAAGATTACATGGAATAATCCTAATTACAATTTAAAAAATCTAAATCTAACCACAGATTTATCTCGTGGGTGAAAAACGAATCCATATAAAAGGGCAGATTAACCCGAGAACCACGAGGACGAAAAACATACAATCAATCCAAAAACCATCCATTGCATGCAATCAATAATAATAATCATGCATGATCATAGACAATATTATTTTTCCGATAGAGCCAATTAATTAACCTGGCTCTGATACCAATTGAAGGGATTCGTGAACTGGATCACGAAGTCCGTTTGCCAAGGATCGTTAATTGGAATATCAAAAATAAATTGTTATGCCTATGACTAATCCTAGCATGCTCCTATACTATTATGCATAAGAAGGTTTATGCGGAATACCTGGATCGATGAACTCTGAAGAACGCGTGCTTGGATATGCCCTTTGATCTTTCCCACTCACAAAGATTTGATTTCCTAACAGGTTGAGGAAATAAATCTATGAAAATAAAATAATTATTTTCGAAAAACAAGGAGAGAGAGAAGAAGAAAAATCCTCCTGATTTGATCTTCTGATCTGTATCACGACTCGATCTGAAAACCTGGTGAAGATTCTCTATCAGATCCCTTGCCCGGTTGAGAAGAAGAATTTCCTCCTCGTTCTCAGATCATAGTCGATCACCACAGCTCCCAAAACTTGTTTGCTGTGTGCAACTTATGATCTTGTGGTGTGTTGAGATCTGAGGAACTGAGGCCTATTTATAGGAAATTACTGGACTCCTATTGGGCTTGAGTTTCACGTGCCAGACCAGGGACCAAAATGCAAATAGCAAATAAGGCCTATAAATTAATTAATTCCCATATTCAACCCAGAATATAATTAATTAATTAATATTGATTCATTCCACCAGAGAATCAATATTGTCCTACCTATTTACTACCACGTTTTAAGGTACGGGTTGCATGGGCTCTGTATATCCCCACATTTAAGGTTACAAACATTCGTTAATTAATTTAAGCTCTGACAAGCTATTTAATTAATTAACATCTTATATTCCTGAATCAATCCACTCAAACCTTTTCACTTATGCTTGAACTTAATCACCCTGCAGGACTTAGCATAACGAACCTTTTGAGCTGTTCAGGGAATGTCACCATCCTATACTGGATGTGGTTACCTAGTTCCAGTATCAGATAGTCATACACAAACTGCTATTACTCAAGATACAGATATACAAGCTCAACTAGAGCCTTTCACTGCAACTCAAAGTAATACAAAATCTGCACATACTTATGTACCTTCATTTAGGCTTAGGATCTCGTCAAGCCATAGAGATCTAGATTCTATCAATGTCAGATAAAAGAATCGATCTCGACTTAGGTCCTTATCAATTTGTGCCCCACACCAGCATACCAAGCCATCCAAGATAAGATGCTTATTACTGCGTATGCTGCAGCCTATACCGACAGTTTATCCTGGAACTGTCTCAGCTGTGATAACTGTTTATATCTCGCTAGGTCAAACGATCCATACGATCTTCCGTGATCTTCTACACACAGTATGATCTCCCTATCGACGAGATAAGAGGATAATTGTGTTTGCGACACATGTTTGTTAATTCAGACAAGAGATGGACATACAACATTTATGATTCCCAGTATATTAACCAATCGACCTAGTACATAATATACCAATCATAATGCTTTCAGTATATAAATCCATCAGGAGGACGAGAACATTCCCATGATCTTCGGGCGTGAGTTTCAGGACACCAACGTTGCTCTCATTGACTGTTGAGGTGGCGAGATCACACATTGGGCCAATAATGAGAAGATCACCTTGGTGATCTACAAGAGCAAGAAGAAGATGGAGTGTAATCGGATCTCCACCACAGAAGTTGATGATGTTGAGGAGTCTGAATCTGAGGAAGAAGAAGTTGTTGCTATCAATTAAGCCAACTCCTTCCAAGCTCACCACTATGATCAAGGATCGGAAGGTATACATGATGGACGCCAAAGGTTGACGAGTCTGAACCCGACCCCCTTGGTACTGATTTGAGGTATCATTAAGCTACGATGTTAAATAAAGCACTTGTTTGGAGGTAACCCAACTTTTTATTTCGTTGTTTTTCAATTTTTTTTTATTTTGGCGTTTATTTTCATTAGCAGTTGTTTTTGCAGTTTGTTAAAAAAATTAAGTGCCAACAGCAAACAATTCGTCATCGTGCTATTTTTGAAGATTCTGGGGGAAAAAAAGTGATGTCTAAGATCAACTACCAGGTATTGTTCCCTCTTTTGAATGATTTTCAAACTTATTCCACTCTTTAAGTTGGAAATAAGTTTGGGGGGATGTGGACAAGAGATGGAACTTCTATCTTTTATTTATTTTGCTATCCGTATTGCCTAAAATTTTCAATTTTGTGGGAAAAATTTTTAGTGTTGATATAACCCGAATGAGATTGTGAGATTAGAATCAATTGAGGGTTGAGTTTGAAATAATTTTGATTGTGGTTAAATGCCCATGAATGTAGAATACTGCAACATAGGATTGATTTGACACTAATACTTGCATGTTGATTGAGTTTATTTGGAAACAACTGTGGAAGAAAATTTTAAACCTTTGTGTGAGATTTTTAGCCTTATGTGAGATTCACATGTGTGTTTTTATTTCTCTAGAACGTACCTATTTTCTGTGTTGAGACTGCATAGTGTGCACAAGTCTAGGAGATGACATTAGGCCATCTTTGTTAACCTAATATCCTAAACACTCTCCCTTCACAATAAAATTTTCCCTAGTTAGCCACTTTGAGCCTTTATAATTCTTTCCTTGCCTATAAGCTTAAGAATAATGTTGGTTTCGCTCATGTCTAGAGTTGTGGTATGTATGGTGTAGATTGGTAAATTGGAGATAAGATATGATAAATTAGTGGTTGGTGAAAGATTGATGTTAGAAAATCTCAAAAATAATTAGAATTCTCATAAGCTCTCTTAAAAGAAAAGAATATAAAATTATCAAAAGATCATTAGAAATTCAAATGAGCTAGCAAAAAATTCTATAAGTTTGTTGATGTATATGAGTAGATGAGGTGGATGATGATAGAGAGAGGTTATAGTTGTTGAGTTGGCCAGCTTGATGGATTTTAGTCACTTGACCATATTTCCCTACCTTACCAGAAAAAGCTTACGTTACAACCTATTGAAACTCCTTTTTCATTCTAGAATTTTGTGGACATTTTAGCACTGGAGATATTAGAAAATATGCAAGCCTATGGTAGAAATTTCTTCATACATGTTGTTGAGTGTTTCATCTAACTTGAGAGTTGAGCGATACACTTCCTGTAAATTCTTCCACGGTTGATAGATTTTCTATCTCTTTCAACTTGTTTGTGTGGAGTGGATTTTGATTCTTGATTGTGATAAACCTTGTGAGGCATTGGACTTCAAGTACATGATCTTTTGATTTTTTTCTTCCCTATAGATTGAGGACAATCAATCGTTCAAGTTTGGGGGGTTTGATAAGTGTTGGGAATTTTGTTGTAATTCTCCCTTTAGGATCAAACTTGTAATAGGTTTTGTTGAATCAAAACCTTAGCATTTGGTCGATCATTGCTGAATTCTAGCATAGTCTAGCAACTCCTATAATGTCTTGTATAGGTTAAATATTGAGTTGTAATGGACTAGAGTGCTAGAAGACTTCCTAGCGAATGGAAGAAACTGCGCTAGATGATACTAGCAGACTGCTAAGAAGATAGAGTTTGCTAGAACATAGCGGATTGCTAAGGAATCGGAGATAACGTGAGTAATTACTAAAAAGTTAGCAATCCGATATATAACTCGTAGATTGCTAAGGAAGGTTGCAGACCGTTCGGTAGAAGCTTAGCAAAAGCGAGACAACCAACAAGACCACTAGACTACCGTTCTGACACAAGTACACACAAAGGACAAAAGCCTTCCCGAAGTAGTTCGGAAACCACTGTACGATGCCAGAAAGAACAGAAAAAGTCGAACCACTCTTGGACAAAGAAACCATTGTGTCTAACGGATATGGAGATTCAAAGTTTGAATCTCCATGTATAAAAGTCAAGTCCACAAGTGAGAGACAACTACTGCTTCATTCACTCTCTACTCACGAACTCATACACAAGAGATTCCTCAGAGAATCAAAGTGAAAAGTAGTCACGAAAGCATTAATGAGACAAGAAGAATCTTAAAAGCTCTCAACCACCGAGTGTCCCCCACATTCAAGATCTGACACTCAAGTGGTTTTATTGAATCCTTTTTAAGATTCAATCATTGGGATTCCTTCAGACCTTGGAAGCATGCAACAGTCATTTCTAAGAAGATCTGACTCCGACGGGCATCTTGCCAAAAACAGATAAGTTCAGGAGAGAACTCTAAAATCTCCCACCACTATCAGCAAAAGTCAAGTTTTACGAAGGTGCCACCCTTGACATAACAGTAGCTGGTTCAGACTAAGGAGTACGAAGTAACGGAGGATAGTTGTGGAGTAGCCAGCTCGAAAGTTCACTGTCCTACTATATGGGAAAGAAGATTCCTTGTACTTTGTATACTCTCTTAGTGAATTCTCAGCAATACGGCTAAGGAGTGGACGTAGATCTATTGATCGAACCACTATAAATATTGGGTCTTGACTGTGTTGTTACTGTTTTATTACTTGTTGATTGAGATTGTTTTAAAACCTTGCAATCATATTGCTAGTGTATAACTGCAAGTAAATCTTAAGTAACGATTGAGATAAAATACTCTTGAAACATAATACATAACGCAAGTGAACTATTCATTCCGCTGCATTTCGTGTTTAGAGTTAACTATCACGACGACTCTGATCTTAGGGACCAACAAGTGGTATCAGACCAGGAGATTGAAAAACTGACTGCTTCTGAGTTGCTTAAGACCTAGATCTTAGCTTTCCTTGCGTTGTCACTAGCTTGTTTACTGTCTGTCTAACTCAGGTGAAGTTTACCAAGATGGCTAACCATGATCTTCCCAAGTACAACAAGGAGAAGTTTGAGGCCTTGAAGACTAAGGCCATGATTCAACTCCAAAGTATCCATCCAAAAATGAGAGATGTGCTGGAAAAAGGACCTATTGAAATCTTGAAGGTCAATACTGCAGTAGGTCCACCCGCTGAAGGCCAATCACGTCCGGAGACGGTACCAAAAACCTTTGAGGAATGGACGCTGGAGGACAAGAAAAGAGGTCAACTAGAATACGTGGCCGTGAAGCTCATCATTGACTGCCTACCTCCCTTAATGGCTGACAAAATCCTGGATTACAAGACAGCCAAAGGCATGTGGGATTATGTGTGCGAATGCTCTCAGGAAACTGAGCAGATGAAACGCAATAAACTTCAAGTGGTTGTGGATAAATATGAATCACTCTCAATGTTCCCTGGAGAAACCATTCAATATATGGAGGAAAGATTTAATACCATTATAGGCGAGCTCAAGAATGTGGGCAAAACCTATGACAATGGGGAGATGAACAATAAAATAATATCCAAACTCTTCCCAATGAGTGATTGGTTTGTGAAGATGACAAGCCTGAGTGAGAAAGATCTCAGTAACATGTTAACTGCTGAAGTGTTTTCTCAGTTAAAAGCTCATGAGTTCATTATCCAGCAATCTAAGAAAAACGAGGCTGCTCTGGCGCAACCTTCCTCATCAAATGCTGGAAACCATGAGGACATGGCATACTTTGTCAAGAAAGATGGGCACAAGTGGAAGTCACCCG
Source organism: Plectranthus barbatus (assembly GCA_026898455.1). Lineage (NCBI taxonomy): Eukaryota > Viridiplantae > Streptophyta > Magnoliopsida > Lamiales > Lamiaceae > Plectranthus > Plectranthus barbatus. Next base: position 559,667 of record JAPKLW010000105.1, on the reverse strand, counting down.
GAAAGCCCTTCCATAACCAGGAGAGATTTACACCAGCGTCACCAGCAAAGGAGACTACCTCAACATCAGGTTCCCAACCTGTTGACTTAAAGATCAGTGAGCTGGAAGGGCAAATGAAGAAGCTCCAAAAGTTGATGATGGAAGCCAAAGACAAGAAGGAGGCTAAGGAAGCTAAACAGGCATCAACCTCTTTTCGCTCAGCAGAGCGAAAGCCCAGGAACTGCTTCGAATGTGGATCGCCAGATCACCTTAAGCATGAGTGTCCGAAGGTCAGCAAAGAGGAGAGAGAATGCCTAAAGCAGCATTTCGAGAAGCGTGCTGTCAAAGCCGTAACCAGAGCCTTGCTGACAAGGACACAGGTACCTGACATTCCAGATGACGATGAGGTGTACTACGATTCTTCAGAAGAAGATGATGAGGAAGCTTTGCTAGTCCTCATGGCAAATGTCGTCGAAGACCAATTTGCTGATGCTGACACCGATACTGATGCTGAGCAGAGTGGTGAATCAGCTCTTGCTGTCAACGAAAATGAGGTACAAATTACCAGCATTCCTAGCATAGTGATCATGGATGAATTGGAGGAATCTTTCCCAGATTCTGAGGAAGATTATCTAACGAAGCTTTCCATTGAATTCTCTAAGATGTATGAGATCAAAAATGCTATTGTTGGTGAAAATGCCTCACACAAATTAAATGTTCAAACCATGACCGAGGAAGTCGAAAGACTAAGGTCAGAAAGTGAGAAAATTTTAAAACTGAAAGCATATTTCTCTAAACTTTCAGAAAAATTTCAAAGATTAGAAAAGGAGAATCTTGCTTTGAAAAGTAAACCTAGAGAGGATTGCATTTGTACTTATACATCCAGCAGGGCAGTTCTCAATGCCATTGTTAGCCAGCAAAGACAACATAAAGATAAGTCTGGTCTTGGATGTGAGTCGTCTTGAAAATCTCTAAGTACTTGTGCTGATTCTTCTAAGCAGAAACCCATCTTATTTGTTTCTGCTGGAAATATCGTTGCTGACAAAGAAAAAGGGAAAGTTACTGCTGAATCTTCAAATGCTAAGCAGGATGCTAAGCAGAAGAATGAATATAAGCAGAATGCATCCGTTAAGCCTCAGCAGATGTTCCAGCCAGAGTCTGCTAAGCATTCGTCTGCTAGATCTCAGCAGAGGTTCCAATCAGGATATGCTAAGCATGCATCTGACAGACCTCATCAAAGGAACCAAAAGATGAATGCTAAGCACATATCTACTGAATCTCAGCATATGATCCAAAGGACGAATGCTAGGTATGTACCTCCTGGACCACAGCAGAGAAATCAGAGAGCTTATGCTAAATCATATTTAGCTACATCAAGGAATGCTGAGTGTTATGTTTCTAACGCAAGGATAGCAAACCCTACCTTTCCCAAGGGCAAGAAAGTTCATTAAACTGCTGTAAGACCGTCGTATCAGCAGAACACTCTACATAGGAGAAACACCTATGTAAGGCCTGAGCCTAATTCATTTTCATTTCAAAGGGCAAGGACGGCTAAGCACACAACATCACCTAGATCTAGCAACGTTAAGCGTATTAAGCCTAAGGTGGAGAATGTGGTGAAGGGTGAAATCAAGAAGAAAATCTTGAAAATCACCAAGATGTGGATTCCGAAAGGGATCATGATCCATGCAAATCCCGAAGGACCCGCAGCTATACAGGTACCTAAATCAACTTGATTGACTGTTTTGCAGGGACAGGATCCAAGTACTAAAGCGTCATGCATAGAAAATGAATGGATCCTCGACAGCGGATGTTCCGCGCATATGACCGAGAATGATGGATTATTTTCAGATATTCAAAGATTCCATTATTGTCCTAAAGTAAAATTCGAAGACAACAACGAAGGCAAAGTTGTTGGAAAAGGGTACATTGAGCGCATTGGATTGAGAATCATCAACGTAGCACTTGTTTCCATCCTCAAACATAATCTATTGAGCACAAGTCAACTATGCGAGAATGGGAACACAGTAATCTTTATCAATACTGGTTGTTCTATTGGTGACGCTGTTACAGGTGAAGTGAAGCTCCGAGGCATCCGCAAGGGTGGCCTATACATCGTTGATTGGCAGAGTGGTCAACAACATTCATGCTTCTTAGCCTTGAACAAGGAAGAAACAACATGGCTATGGCACAAGAGGTTAAATCATTTCAATTTCAAAACTATTAGCCACCTTGCCAAGAAAAAGCTTGTTGTAGGTCTGCCCACTGAAACTCTTCAAAAAGAAGGAGTGTGAAAAGCATGTCAACAAGGAAAGCAGACCAGAGCGTCATTTAAGTCTAACCCGGAGAAGGCCACTTTGCAAAGGATCCTAGATTTACTGCATATGAATCTCTTTGGCCCTGTCACTCCGCCCACTGTAAGTAAAAGGATATATACTCTTGTGGTGGTAGATGACTTTTCCAGGTATACGTGGGTTCGTTTATTGAAGACTAAAGACAAAGTAAAATTCATTCTACCTGAGTTAATCCTCAAAGAGCAAAACAGCAAAGAAGTCACATTGAAGATGATTCGATCCGATAATGGAATAGTTTTCTGCAATGGAGTGCTCATGGATTTCTGTGCTGAAGCTGGCATTGCGCATGAGAAATCCACCGCCAGGACTCCTCAGCAGAATGGGCTAGCAGATTGAAGGAACCGGACATTGAAGGAAGCCGTTCGATCAATGCTAGCAAACTCTGAGCTATGTGCTAAGTATTGGGGTGAAGCAGTTATGACGGCCTGTTATACACACAATAGGAGTGCCATTACTAGCAGATTCAACAAGACTCCCTATGAAGTGTACAATGGTCGTAAGCCTTCTATAGCTCATCTTCGTGCATTTAGTTCGACATGTTTTATCCATAACAACGGGAAATCAAAACTTAATACTTTTTTGCCTAAGTCAGATGAGGGTGTATTCCTTGGATACGGTCACCCTACTCACAAAGGCTATAGAGTATTAAATAAGACTACAAGAATTGTGGAAATAACATGCAATGTTATTTTTTTGAGTCTACTTTAGTGCGCAAAACCATAAAAGAGAAAGAGGATAGCAATCATGAGACTAATGATGTCCATGGTCAATCATTTTTAAATTCTTTCGAAAATATGCTTATTGATCCGACTAAGTCTATGACTGCAATTCAAACCAGACGCACACGGCAGGAGTCCAGACTGCTGACCAGGCCAGTGATGCTAATGATCATGCTGAGGCCACACCTATTCATTTCAATGATAATCGAAATATCTTGGAGTTATTCAATAACGAAGAGGAGTACACATCAAGGTCAACCCCTAATGTTGAAGAAAGAATAGATGCTGCAGAATATCTTGGCAGAGGTGCTGCTGAGATTCCAGCTGCTGAGGTACTTGCTGAAGAAGTACATGTTCCTGAAGATCCTATAGCAGAGGAGCCAGCTGCTGAGGTTCCAACCGCTGAGATACCTGTTGCTGATGTTCCTGTTGCTGAAGACCATATTGCTGAAAATCAAGATGCTGAGCACCATGCAAGTGCTGGAGAGAACGTTGTAGCAGACAACGATCTAGAAGAAGAAGGAAATGTTGAAGTTCTAGTTCGCATCAGACCAGTATGGTTGCGTGCTCACTCTCTTGATGATGTTCTTGGAGATATCAATGATCTTATCCTAACGAGACAAGGCAATGCAATGCTCGCTTGCTATATATCACATGAGGAGCCAACCAAGGTGGAGGATGCTCTATGATGTCCCGATTGGGTGAATGTTATGCAAGAGGAGCTTGCTGAATTCACTCGCAATCAAGTGTGGGACTTGGTGGACAGACCAGAACATCAGAGTGTTATTGGCACAAAGTGGGTGTTCAAAAACAAAAAGGATGAGGCCAGCATGGTTGTCAGAAATAAAGCGCGCCTCGTAGCCAAAGGATATAGACAATGCGAAGGCATTGACTATGATGAGACATTTGCTGCGGTGGCTCGACTGGAAGCAATAAGATTGTTCCTTGCATACGCTGCATACAATGAATTCTCAGTTATGCAGATGGATGTAAAGAGCGCCTTTCTAAATGGTGAGCTCAAGGAGGAAGTCTATGTCGAACAACCACCTGGCTTCGAACAAGGAAATCAAGTATACAGGCTAAGGAAAGCCCTATATGGATTGAAGCAAGCACCAATAGCTTGGTATGGAACTCTATCCAAGTTCCTGCTCTCGAATGGTTTCAAGAAAGGGAGAATTGATCAAACTCTCTTTCGGATCAAAGATGAAGGAAGTATTCTACTGGTTCAGATATATGTAGATGACATCATATTTGGATCAAAGAATCAAGATCTATGTGATAAATTCTCCAAGCTCACGACGAGTAATTTTCAAATGAGTATGATGGGGAAGATGTCATACTTCCTTGGACTTCAAGTCTAGCAATCTAATGAAGAGATTTTTATCCATCAAAGGAAGTACAATCGCGATTTAATTGCAAAATATTGTCCTGAGAAGACCAAAAGTTTGAGAATTCTGATCAGCACTACGTGTATAGAAGCTCTTGAAAAGGAGGGAGATGATGTGAATCCCACTCTTTATCGTGGAATTATTAGATCTCTGCTATATCTCATGGCCAGCAGACCGAATATTTCGTATGCTGTGGGATTATGTGCAAGATACCAAGCCAATCCTAAGAAGACGCATCTTGATATTGCTAAGCGTATTGTAAGATATCTTAAGTGCACAGAGGGTCTTGAAATTTGGTATCCAAGGTCGGATAGTCTAGCATTGAGTGGCTATTCAGACTCAGACTTTGGAGGGTGCCAGATCGACAGGAAGAGCACCAGTGGGACATGTCAATTTCTTGGATACAAGCTGATCAGTTGGTTCAACAAAAAGCAGCATTCTATATCTACATCGAACACCGAAGCAGAGTACGTAGCAGCTGCTAGTTGTTGTTCACAAATCTCATGGATTCGACAACAATTACAGGATTATGGTATCCTTCCTGAATGTGTGCCAATCTACTGCGACAACAATAGTGTTATGTGCATTACGAAGAATCCTGTGCATCATTCGAGGACAAAACATATCGATATCCGACATCATTTTATTCGTGATCATCAAGAGAAGAAGGATATTGATGTTCGATATATAGGCACGGAGGATCTGATTGCTGATATCTTTACTAAGCCTCTAGCAGAGATAAGATTCAAGTAGTTATGTATCAAGTTGGGCCTTATGGAGTTAGATGATGCTATAGATGAATGAGATGCCATTCTCATTCTTTCTGAGCTTCGTGGATTTCTGGAAGGAGTGTGGAAAACGAATCTCAACTTATGTTTACTCGCTGCTGAGTATATCTGTTGAAGAGAAGTCTGCTAGGTTGACAACAGAAATGGAGAATATTTGTTAGATGATCAGCAGAGATGATGGATCTGCTAAGCAGATGGTCCAAGCCGAAGATTAGTGATTCTTGAGTCTTAACATTTTAAGATGTTCTTATTGCTTGGAGGAAAATATTGATCTGCTGAAGTTTATGAAGATTATGTGATTGCATGAGAGATGCAGAATATAAGCACATCACAGTTGAAGGAAATATACTTTCATTAAAAAAAGACATTTTTACATTCATAAAAATAAAAAAATTATTACAGCGACTTCAGTAGGGAGAGCAAGGCCTGAAGGGAAAGAAGTCAGTTTCCCTTAGGTTGGAGCGACCTGCAGCTATTTCTGGAAAATTATGTTCCATTAACCAGCTTAGCTGCGTGCCGCATGGGAGGGGCACCGCCGGATAAAACGAGACGCAGTCCCGGATGCCTTCAAAGACGAAGGCTGCCCAGTCCACCTCTGCCCTATCGTCCATGGCCATCATGGCCCTCCAGACCTCGCAGGAGAAGTTGGAGCCATCCTCATCGTAGCCAATGACCATGTTATGGATGATGCGGAACATCACCAAGTACGGAGTCCGGAGCCCGGACGCAAAGACCGTCCGGCTGAACTCGAACAAGGGAAAATGCCTCCACATCTCCCACAATGACCACTCGGGTGCCGTCTCCCCCCTGCAGTAGTCCAAAACTGATAAACGGACCCCGATGAAGGCCAAAGTCTCGAGAGAAGGAAGCAGGTGTCCAGCGGACAAGTTTGCCTTGGAAGACGCCATAGATGGCGCCTTCCTCCTGCACACATGTGGGGAGGAACTCCTGGAGGTGAGCCTCCTGGAAGTGCCGAGGGGTGGAGCAGATGAACTGCTCAAGCTCGCTCTGCCGGAAGCGCGGCCATAACTTCCTCGGCCACCTTATAGTCTGACTCGTACTCCGTGTACAAGCCTGACTCGTTCAGTATCTGGTTCCTCCGGATATCTATTCCCTGTGGTGAATACATGTTTGCATACGAAAGTTTTTTTTTTGATTGGAAGACGACAAAGAAAGAGAGAGTTGAAAGGCAGAAGTGTGAAGATGAGAGTCATCACAAAGGGTGGTATTTATAAGGAGAATAATGATCTTGTTCCCTCATAATGGCTGGCCGTGAAATCTTTCAGAAGATCACAACGATTTATTTCATCTCTCGGAATTCGAAGCGTTGCGAGGAGACACTACAAGAAAATTGTATAATGACAACAGTTAATAGACAACGGTTTAGGCTTAAAAACGTTGTTGTAGAGTGAATAAAGTCTAAAGCGTTGTCTATTAAAATATAAAAATACGTAAAGAAAACGGTTGAAACTCACCGTTGTTATTTCACTATTGTCTTATTACACAAAAGGCAATACTTAAATTTAAGTGTTGTTATATAACTATTGTTGTATATCTAAAATAAAAAACCTAAATTCCCTTCTTAAAAAAAAACCTAAATTTCCTATATTCCCTTCCTAAAAACCTAAATTCCCAAAATTCCCTTCTTCAAAAAAAAAACCTAAGTAATTCCCTTCCCTCCTTCGTTTGCAATTCCCTCCCGTCCCGCCACACCACCGTCGGCCCTGCCACTCTACACGACGGCCACCACCACCATCGCCTCTACCGCATCCACACCCGCCCACCGTCGTCGCCAATGTCACACGGATGCCCGCCCGCCCTTTGCCATTGTCCCTGTCGCACGATTGCCCGTCCTCTGTCGTCGCACCTACCGCCTGCACGACTACCACCACTGGATATCGCTCGCACCATTGCTGCAAGGACGCCCGCCCGCCCTCTGTCATCGTCCCTGTCGTCCGATTCAAGAGTCCCTTATCAGAGACTGAAGCAGCTTTGATGGATCATTGACTGTAAACATTGAGGTTAGGTTCACGAGATAAAGTTTCCAGCTTAATGCATTTTAGTTCTTATTTCAATTGGGGATTCTATTTGATGTGATACTTTTATGATTTTGTCCACTCCTACTTAGTGTTATCCTTTGATTTCTATCGTGATAGTTTTCCTTGGAGTGAAATGATACTCTCATTGACAGCTGTTAGATAATCCTGATATATTGTGACAATTACAAGCACCAGCTCTTATATATTTGGAGCCTCCAGAGACTCTTGTTTGTGATTGAGGCTATACCAAAAATAGGCTTTTTTTGGATGTCTGAATAAGAGAACGGCTCAAATGGTGAGGAAACAGAGAAGACCCTTCATTCATGTTGGGCAACTTATCGTGTTTGTGATGGGTATGCACTTCACCATCTCTCACTAGCAACTTAATAATAAATTATATAACTAGTCATGGTCAAATATTTAACTTTAGTAACTGCTCTTGACCTGATACTTATGTCAACCACTTTTATGGGGAAGCCATTACATAATTTCCAAATGATATAAAGATGGCTAGAGGAGGGGTGAGTCCTACACCTTTTCATCTAGTCGTATCTAATCTTACAATTTGAGAAAGTAGCAGGTCTAAATATTTCATCAAAGATTAGCGTATTCAATTGTGGTTATTTGAGTCTTTCATTTTTATGATCTGTTTGTCATCAAGTCCTCACACATGGATTTCTTATTTTATCTTGCTATATGAAGAATTCCTATGCAAATTTTGGCAGATGCAATGGGACTTGGGAAAACTATAATGACAATTGCTTTAATACTAACAAGAAATGGTCGTGACATTCAGGATGATCAATTCATTGGGGGTTTGAAAATATCAACAATAAACGGAGAAAGCAAAAAGGTGGCACACTAATTGTTTCTTGTGGCTTTACTTAACCAATGGAAGGTAAATCCTCAAAATGAGCCTTAAATAAATCCAATCATGTGGTTTTACTGTTTTGTTTCATAATCATAATATAATTTTTTTGTTCATGTTACATCCACCCGGATGAGCTTGAAACTCATTCTGAACCAGACAGCATAACAACCTTTGTTGATCATTATAGTGGGGATAGAACTAGTGACCCTAAGATAACAAACTTAGTCTCGAGAGCTAAGATAACAATTCTTTTTGTACAATATATGTTTGTTTTATCTTCTGCTTCTGTACTTAGACTTCTTATTGTTGACTGTCTTTCATTGTGTGATAAAGGAAAATGTTAACAGTCTTTTACTACATTGAGATGAAATCTCCATTTATTTTTCAGTGTAACTTTATAAAAATCCATGATTATTCTCTTTGCTTGTACATTTTATCCTTTCACCAAATGAGTATTGCTGTTGGTGCACAACAATTTCAGCCTTTTATGTTTTTTGCGTGTCTAACCATGGTGCAACTGGGCATGATATGATAGTTTTATGGAGTTGAAATTACATTTTTGCATCACATAAATCACCTTGAACTGCATTTTTACGTTTAACAATAATCACTAAGCTTGCTTCCACTGAATTCAGAAGTAAGATAGATTTATTTTTGTTATTTTGTTATGATTTATTTCTTTTTCTTGTAATTCTTAATGTAATTTTATTTTGTCCCCGTGAAGCGCCTCTTTTAGTCATTGTTCTGATTAGTTGAGTCTATTTATCATTATGCATCTACCAATGTAATTAAACATTCTTTTTTTGCTTTTTTGTTTGACAGTTGAAAATGAGTTATTCTATTGGGAAAATTGATGATGTGCGCAAGGAATAGGCCGACTGTGTTCTAGAATATGCATGATGGACAAGTATTTACTTTGTATTTTTGGATAATGATAGATATATATTTACTTTGTAGTTTCAGATATTTTATATTTTGAGATATTGATTGACAAATACTTTGGGAATATTGTTGATGACTTGTGATTGCTAATGAAAGTTTGAATTATATTTTAGTGGATTTCATGATTTCAATTTTGTATTATTTTGTTTACGTAATAGTTTACAAACAAGTTTTATATTAATTTTATAAACTAAAATTTAATTTATAAACCGTTGTCGTATATATGTACAACAACACTTAAAAACCGTTGTCGTAGGGGTAATTATTAAACAACATATAGCTACGACAACGATTGATTATTGACTACGACAATAGTTTTAAACTGTTGTGGTAAGTAGCTATGACAACGGTTAAAAATCGTTGTCGTAGGGGGGGTATCTACGACAACATAACCTACGTCTACACTCCGACTATAGCTACGACAACGGTTTTGAATCGTTGTCGTTCTACAATTTTCTTGTACTGAGAGGAATCGACAAGTGTGCGAGGAGAGGAATCGACAAGTCAGCGGTGACGTAAGGTGGTCAAGTCAGCGAAAGGCTCGAGACACTCATCAATATATAGACCGCTGAGTCTCAACAGATAGTCCGAGTATGCTGATAATTCAAGAGAAAAAGTAGCATATCTTCTGCTAAGCTTTGGATGTTGAGCTACAGTTTTCATTGTTGTTCTCGATGGCACTCTGCTGAGTCTATAGTCTCAGCAATCTCACTATTCGAGGCGGGAAATCTGAAGTTTAATTTGATGGGACCCGACATATTGCATTTAATGCGTGCAGACGGCTACGCTGAATAGGGAAATGCCACGACAAAAGTACTCGAGTTTTTCTCGGAGCATGGGAGACCTTACTAAAAGACGTGGTGTATCTGAACCGTCGATTTAACTCATTACACAAACTCCCTCAACCATTGGATCTCACATCAAAAGGTATAAATTTGAATCTCCATCCTCGTCTCATTTTTTTTTTCGGAATTCAAATTTCAAATCCCTAACTTCTCTAAACCCTCGAGCCTCCATCCCTCTCAAAATCTCTCTCTGAAATTCAAAGCTCATATTCATGGCAACCAACCTCGAATCCTCTTCTACCCAAAATCCCGAAATGAATACTTCTCCTACTTCCATATTTCAACCTCCTACCTTCATATTTCCAACGATTACGGGTTTGCCGTTGCATGAGCGACATGCTCCGGGATTTACAGGAATTGTGAAGAAAGAAGATATTGATGACTCCATCCCTTACAGTCAACTAGTTGTCTTGGCTCGGAAGAATGAGCAGACCAGCCATACGAAGGAGCACAGGCGTCTAGCCCAAATCATGAAGGCCAGAATTCTATACATGCCTCTTGCTTCTACTCGCATTCCAGAATGGATCTTGCAGATTCTTGACACCGAACTGTTGGTAAAATATCTCTTTGCTGAGCCTGAACATTTTCATCCACATATGGTGTCAGAATTCTATGTTAGGGCTGTAATGGATGAATCTAAGAAACCATTTAAAACCTCTGTCTATGGCAACATCATTGATGTAAGTGCCGACATTCTTGCGAAGATATTTGGTGTTTGAAATTATGGGGAGAGAATATCCCAATACAAGTTGAATGACATAGCAAAGATGGAAAGACGATGGAATCTGTGGAAGAAGCCAGGAGAGCTGAATGTTAGAAAGGGGCAGGTTATTTCTTTCAAGGTAGCTACCCCTATCAACACTCTGAAGGAGGATTTCAAAATTCTTGCCGAGTTGGTGATTAAGATGTTCCAGTGTGATGCTGGTTCATACTCTGAGTTATCGGCGAAAAAGTAAGCCGTTATGATGGCCCTGACAGACAATGTGAAAGGAAATTGGGCAGAATTCTTCTTCGAGCGATGGGCAGAGCATGCTCGCAAGAACAATCATATGTCAATAGATAACATTCTCCTCGAATGTCAATTTTGGTCTGAAGATCAGCAAATATCTGGAGATGTTGTTCATCAACATGAAGGTTGATCAAGGTGTGAAACTTCTTCCTATGGATTTCATTCTCGTGACAAAGAAGGAAGCCAAGCCGCTAGATTTCAAGCGACCTCGTCAATTGAAAGGGAAATCCAATGTGGATAAGGATAAACCCACATCTGATGAAGAGATAGATGAACGAAGTTTGGGACACCAAGTGTTGGAGATAGCCATTCCTCTGTTTGCTGAGGAGATCACTACATTGACCAAGAATGCTGAAACAGAGCAATGTTTCCAGCAGCTCGATGAGATTGTGAAATTGGGCAATCTGCCAGAGGAGAAGATCAATGAGATAATGGCTATAAAGGAAGCAGAACAACCCTCACTTACTCTGGGAGAAATTGCAATCGAAATACCGAAGAGAAAAAGATCAGACATTAATTCTCCTGAGAAGATAGCAAAGAGGACAAGGAGGAAGCTTGTCGTGGTCGCGGAGAAAAAGGAAGCAGAGAAAGCTGCAGCAGAGAAGAACGCTGCTGAAGAAAAGATGGACAATACACCTCTATCTGCTAGATTCTCGAGGAGTGTCTAAGAGGAATACGAAAAACGAAAAGGAAGAGAGCTGAAAAGCAAAATGAAATCGAGAAGAAACAATTTCAGAAGACAATGGAGCAGATAAGATTTGATGCTAGAGACATAAATTTTGAACTGGTCAAACAGGCCAATCTTGAGAGTGAAGCCAAGAAAACTACTGATCAGCCAGCATTAGAGGCACCGGCACTGATGTCAGCTGAGATTACACATGAGGCCGCTGCTATCTCTAAAGGGAAGGAGAAGGTTTTTCTTGTTGAGATAACATCTCAACCAGATGCTACTGAGCAGATAGTGCCTGCAGAGGAAGACCTATCTGATGAAACCTTCTCTCAAATACATCAAGAAGGAGCCTTCGATGATCACTCTGCACCTAAAGGCAAAGGACATATTACTATCGGAGATCCTTCTGATAAGCCATGTTCCAGCTCTGACACTGATATTGTGCCACGACGTCCTGAAGGTGTCGGCCCCTCAGGCTCTCAACAACATGCTGAGCAAGCTGCTGATGCTGAGATTAGCGCACCCCTTACAAATTTTGAGGAAGAGATTCAGGATACTACGAAGAATGCTGAGAATCAAATTGTTGAGTAAGCAGAGACTCAACCGGATCCAGGCTTCTTTGACACTTGCATATCTGAATCTGATTCAAAAGGAGAGTCTACGGATATCTACGACACCAAAACCTTAAGAAAGAAGACCGCTGGATCAAATGAAGAACACCGAGTTCCATTCGTAGGACTTCCTGGTCCAAGATTCAAGTTACGGAAAGTGGCACAAATGTGTGCAGTTACTGATCCGACGGATGAGGTAAATTCCGATCTCTTCCCCGTGGCTTTTGAAATCGAAGAATTTGTGATGCAAGTAGTTGAGAAAGACATTGCAAATGTCTATTACACTGAGATTGATGAGAGTATACCCGAAGGAAAGCAGTTAGCAGATGAATTCAGGCGATGGAGGAAATATGATTACATCATGTACCAGCTGTCCTTCGAGGAGAAGCTACTCATGTTTGCCAGCAAAGGAACCAACTTCTGGAGAACAGAAGAATTCTGGGCGAACAATTGGATTGATCAGGTTGCTGGTGACAAGCAATTCACCGATAAACAAGTATTCCACCAACTCCGTGCTATCAAGGCACATAGACTGGTTTCTCATTCATCCTTGCCTCCCTCCTCTTTTTTTCCTGATGGGATCTCAGATGCTAGAATTGTGCTATCAAAGCGACAAGCATGCGCCGCTGCTGAATATAAGCGGCGCCAAGCGGAATATGAGAAGGTTAGGAGAGAAAGCCTGAAGTTAAGGTTAGAAGCTAAAAAAGAAGCTGAAGAAGAGGACGATCTTTAGGATGGTGATTGCTGGATTGTTCGATGGATAACAATTGATATTGATGTGTTAATTCGAGAAGAAATGGAGCGCACTGCAGTTAATGCTGAAATCATGGATGGAGCACAACAAATAATGAACGAGGAAATCATATACTCGGCTGCTCAACAGAAATTAGAAGAAGAAAGATTAGCGGAAAGATTAGCGGCAGAAACTGCTGAACGAATCCAAGGCATGGAATCTGATCAACCGTTAGTTGATGATGCAGCAATCTTTCAAGCAGCTCATGGGGAGTCAAGTGCTCAAGGACTTGAGGCTGTTGTCTCGGAGTCTGCTATGATGATAATTGATGATGGATTTGTCTCACATCCTGAGAATGTATCAGGGCATGAGCTTACTATCCATGATACCCCCATGTTGTGTCCTTGATCAACACAGCCCTGCACCAACGTGACATCCAGCAAGCCAAAGTAGTTGAAGAAGTCAAGAAGGAGATTGTTGAAGTTAGGTAAGTGGTTTCTGAAGTCAAGTCCTCAGTCACCGATGTTCAGCAAGAGGTTATTCAAGTTAAGGAATCAATCACCCATGTGAAAGAAACCGTCTCTATGGTACAGACCGATGTGGTGACAATTAGAAGGGACGTTGATGAACACAAATCCTTCTCCGACTCTTACTTTGATGCGATCAAAGAAGGGGAAGAACAAAGGATTGCTGAGCAGGCCAGGTTGAAAGAAGAAGAAGCTGAATTAGCAAGGAAGGAGTTGGAAATCCTACAGGCCAAGCTGGAGAAGAGGATGGAAAGAGAGGCAAGGGATAGAGCGGCTCATCAAGAACGTATGGAGAAGTTCATAGCATTGACTATGAAAAGATTGGACTCTATTGACAAAACGAAGCCTCCACCCAATGCATTGAGCTAAGGTTATCTCTTTCTAGCTCATTTTCTCTTTTGCTTCTGGTTGATTTCATTGTACTTGTATTTCAAAATCATATATGAAATCATCAGATTCGTGACAAAAATCTCATTGTCCACTTCGGATTTTTGTGTGTGTGCTCTAGATGATATACACTTTTTGTGTATTCAACAAATTTGAATGCGAATACTATGTTTTGCTGATTGATGATTGGTTGGTAAATGTCTGTTGTTCCTAAAAAAAAAGCTAGGCTTTCTAGCATACTTTCCTTATAGCATTTACTTATGTTTTATTGAGCGAGAATATTTCCCAACATATTTTGAGGGGTAATTTTATCTAAAAACAATCATCCTGCTAGGGACTTAAAGCTAGTAAGATTCTGAGATAGTATGTCTAGCAAATTTTCTTGTAACTCAGAATTTTTCTCTGCTAAGTCTCAGCATTCGATAGTAGGCTTTGATTGCAACAAAAAGGGGGAAATTGTTGGGAATTTTGTTGTAATTCTCCCTTTAGGATCAAACTTGTAATAGGTTTTGTTGAATCAAAGCCTTAAGCATTTGGTCGATCATTGCTGAATTCTAGCATAGTCTAGCAACTCCTGTAATGTCTTGTATAGGTTAAATATTGAGTTGTAATAGACTAGAGTGCTAGAAGACTTCCTAGTGAATGGAAGAAACTGCCAAGGGAGCTAGCAAACAAGTGCGAAGAAGGAGATTGCTAAGGCATTAGCAATCGAGTGAAGAGACTGCTAAGGGTCTTTCTCAGCAGTCGAAGATAAGAAAATCAACAGAACGCTAGATGATACTAGCAGACTGCTAACAAGATAGAGTTTGCTAGAACTTAGCGGATTGCTAAGGAATCGGAGATAACGTGAGTAATTGCTGAAAAGTCAGCAATCCGATATATAACTCGCAGATTGCTAATGAAGGTTGCAGACCGTTTGGTAGAAGTTTAGCAAAAGTGAGACAACCAACAAGACCACTACACTACCGTTTTGACACAAGTACACACAAAGGAAATAATCCTTCCCGAAGTAGTTCGGAAAGCACTGTACGATGCTAGAAAGAACAGAAAAAGTCGAATCACTCTTGGACAAAGGAACCATTGTATCTTAACGGATATGGAGATTCAAAGTTTGAATCTCCATGTATAAAAGTCAAGTCCACAAGTGAGAGACAACTAGTGCTTCATTCACTCTCTACTCACGAACTCATACACAAGAGATTCCTCAGATAATCAAAGTGAAAAGTAGTCACGAGAGCATTAACGAGACAAGAAGAATCTTAAAAGCTCTCAACCACCGAGTGTCCCCCACATTCAAGATCTGACACGCAATTGGTTTTATTGAATCCTTTTTAAGGTTCAATCATTGGGATTCCTTCCGACCTTGGAAGCATCCAACAGTCATTTCTAAGAAGATCTGACTCCGACGGGCATCTTGCCAAAAATAGATAAGTTCAGGATGTAGGGATTCGTGAACTGAATCACGAAGTCCGTTTGCCAAGGATCGTTAATTGGAATATCAAAAATAAATTGCTAAGCCTATGAACAAACTTAGCATGCTCCTATATTATTATGCATAAGAAGGTTTATGCGGAATACCTGGATCGATGATCTCTGAAGAACGCGTGCGCGGAGATGCCCTTTGATCTTTCCCACACACAAGGATTTAATTTCCTAACAGATTGAGGAAATAAATCTATGAAAATAATAAAGTTATTTTCGAAAATAAAGAGGAGAGGGAGAAGAAGAAAAATCCTCCTGATTTGATCTTCTGATCTGTATCCCAACTCGATCTGAAAATCCGGTGAAGATTCTCTATCAGATCCCTTGCCCGGTTGAGAAGCAGAATTTCCTCCTCGTTCCCAGATCTTAGTCGATCACCACAACTCCCAAATTCTGGTTTGCTGTGTCCAACTTATGATCTTGTGGTGTGTTGAGATCTGACGAACTGAGGCCTATTTATAGGAAATTACTGGACTCCTATTGGGCTTGAGTTTCATGGGCCAGACCAGGGACCAAAATGCAAATAGCAAATAAAGCGTATCAATTACTTAATTCCCATATTCAACCCAGAATATAATTAATTAATTAATATTGATTCATTCCACCAGAGAATCAATATTGTCCTACCTATTTGCTACCACGTTTTGAGGTACGGGTTGCATGGGCTCGGTATATCCCCACATTTAAGGTTACAGACATTCGTTAATTAATTTAAGCTCTGACAAGCTATTTAATTAATTAACATCTTATATTCCTGAACCAATCCACTCAAACCTTTTCACTTATGCTTGAACTTAATCAGCCTGCAGGACTTAGCATAACGAACCTTTTGAGCTGTTCAGGGAATGTCACCATCCTATACTGGATGTGGTTACCTAGTTCAGATACCAGACAGCTATACACTAACTACTATTACCCAAGATACAGATATACAAGCTCAACTAGAGCGTTTCACTGCAACTCAAAGTAATACACAACCTGCATATACTTATGTACCTTCATTTAGGCTTAGGATCTCGTCAAGCCATAGAGATCTAGATTCTTTTAATGTCAGATAAAAGAATCGATCTCGACCTAGGTCCTTATCAATGTGTGCCCCACACCAGCATACCAAGCCATCCAAGATAAGATGCTTATTACTGCGTATGCTGCAGCCTACACCGACAATTTATCCTAGAACTGTCTCAGCTGTGATAACTATTTATATCTCGCTAGGTAAAACGATCCATACGATCTTCCGTGATCTTCTACACACCGTATGATCTCTCTATTGACGAGATAAGAGGATAATTGCATTTGCGACATATGTTTGTTAATTCAGACAGGAGATGAACATACAACATTTATGATTCCCAGTATATTAACCAATCGACCTTGTACATAATATACCAATCATAATGCTTTCAGTATATAAATCCATCACAGGAGAGAACTCTAAAATCTCCCACCACTATCAGCGAAAGTCAAGTTTTACGATGGTGCTGCCTTTGACTTGACAGAAGCTAGTTCAGACTAAGGACTACGAAGTTCTAGAGGATAGTTGTGGGGTAGCCAGCTCGAAAGTTCACTGTCCTACTACAAGGGAAAGACGATTCCTTGTACTTTGTATACTTTCTTAGTGAATTCTTAGCGATACGGCTAAGGAGTGGACGTAGATCTGTTGATCGAACCACTATGAATATTGGGTCTTGACTGTGTTGTTACTGTTTTATTACTTGTTGATTGAGACTGTTTTAAAACCTAGCAATCATATTGCTAGTGTATATCTGCAAGTAAATCTTAAGTAACGATTGAGATAAAATACTCTTGAAACATAATACATAACGCAAGTGAACTATTCATTCCGCTGCATTTCGTGTTTAGAGTTAACTATCACGACGACTCTGATCTTAGGGACCAACAATAAGCTTGTAATTTGACTAACTTATCTATATTATTTTCCAGAATTGTTTTTAGTTTTGTAGAGTCTATTTATATATTTTATGCTTGAGTTGAAGTTATGATGTATTATGATTGTAGTGGTGTGTTTTATAGGTTTGAGACCAAATTCATTGGAAACTCGTACTGAAAGCAGTTGATGATCAAAGAAACCATCACACCTTCCTCCACAGATGTAATTTGAGCTAATAGAGCATGGAAATGTATATATATTTGAATTAGCTTTCCAATGCAATTGGAATTGCATCAATCGAAGTTCGGGAGCATAAATTATGGCTAAAACCAAGAGACTGCGCAGAAGGGGCAAGAAATGGCTAAGTCTGGAGAAGTGGCGAAAAGTGGAGGTCTCGGTGTCGACCAACATGGAGTCCATATCGACCGGCGTGAAAGGACACGTCAACCAAGTTGGTGTCTATATTAACTGACGTGAAATGACGCGTCGACGTATTATTATATCGATCGACGCAAAAATCTAAAAAGGAAAATTTGACTTTATTCGAGATATAACTTATTTCGAGCCCTATATTCAATAAGAAACACATCCACCTCCATAAATACCCTTGTATTTTTTACTATTAAATTATCTTTTATTCCGTATTGAAATTTTAGAGTTTTGGGAGTTTGAAGAACACGAAACCCTTTATTTTCTTGTAAGTTCCTTTCTTTAATGAAATTTACTATGTTTATCTTTGGATTTCTATCTGCAATGAGTGGCTAGAAAACCTATCGTGTTGCCAGGCAATGAATGATTAATCATGAATGCATGTTTAGATTTATTAACTCAAATTGCACTGTTTTGAATTTCTGATTTAAATTTTTGCATTGTTTATAGTTGTGAATCAAAGACTGTGAGGGAAATATTAATAATAGGAAAAGGAGTTTGATTACAATTAATTTTCTATCTTAAGGGAAGATAATAAGTTGTAGGGATTAAATCTGTTGATTAAAAAATGTTGATTATTATTTTGTTCTTGAGGCTGACTAAGTGATGCGGCTAAAAGTTCAATCGAATTAAACTCTCAACTACACAAAGAATAAAATATCAAATCCAGGTTCTTCTCCGTTTCGCCTGCTAGAGTACCGGGATACTACGGTAAAGTTCTTATAGCTAGGAAAAATCAATCGTTGAGTAGTTTTTTTATCAACTAGACAAGTAATGTAAACCTATGCTAACAATGTATGACTAACATGAATCAAACAATCAATCGACATTCACTTAATCAATTCCTTTCACAATTTGGTAAACCAAAACACACAAATGCTCAAATTAGGAAGATAGGATGTTGAGATGAGTGTAGATGCAATCAAATTAGGTCAATCATTGATGTAAACACATTTTAATCCCAATGAGATTGAGCAATCGACCCTACACTCGTTAACCCCTTGTCACGGCGAGCTAACGGTTGATGATCTAGAACTTGCAAACCATCACGTTATTAAGCCCTAGACCACTCCAAATGGTTCGTCAATTATTGCCCTACGACCTAGCACCGCACAGGGATTGGAACTAAAATCGTATGAATCTACACTATTCACGACGATTCCGCCCGCGTATTGGCTGCAACGTTCACGTCAACTACCTCCTAAGTTGGCTCTTACCTACACCTAGGAGGTAAAGAACAAGTTCTAGTGCAATTCAAGCTCTCAAAGGGAAGTAAACAAGCAATTCTCAAACCAAA
>JAPKLW010000105.1:523420-540696 GCA_026898455.1 Plectranthus barbatus | reverse complement strand
ATGCATCCTTACTCAAATCAACATCCAAGTAGAATTAGAACTTCATATCTTTCAATTGTACAATTACAAGTTTGAATTCAATGAACGTCATTACAAATTGAAAGTAGAAATAGGAATCTTCCCCAAATTGGATTTGGTTGTCTTGATCCACCACCTTGAATCTTCACTCTCCTCCAAGTATTGATGAATTAATCTCCTAGATGTTCTAGGATTATGATGAATTGTAATGGAAAATGGAATCTAGAGAAAAATCTAGCTAACGTATGTGAAAAATGACAAAAAGTTCTTCAAATAACTGCCTCTTCCCCTTTTATAGGCAAGCAATCAGGGCCTCGGATCGCCCGGTCGAAGTTTGGCTCGCCCGGGCCATCAATAACCGCCACAAACCACCAAGAAACTGTCTTGGCTCGGCCGAGCAAGGCATGGCTCGACCGAGCCAAGTCTCTGTCCTCTCGTGCTCGACCGGTCCTACACCTGCTCGGCCGGTCGAGCCCTCTGAAAGCCCCGCTCGGCCGGTCCTGCACCCGCTCGGCCGGTCGAGCTCTCCAAACTCCAAAACACGTGCGATTTTCCTCCAAAACTCCACCAAAATTGCTCGTTTATGCCCAAAACCTATCCTACACACATCAAACACACAAAACACGAAAACACAACCAAAATACGACAAAAACATATGATACAGGAGTAAAATAGCCACAAACAAGCATGTACAAACATCAAAATATAGGTCATTTTACACACGTATCACTAAGCATATACAGTCACATGATAGTAACTTAGGGTATAATTGCCCGACTCAGGAATTGTAGTATATTAATCTAAATTTCAACCATTGCAGAGGTAATTAATTTAGCATATATTATGATTAATTATTTGCCCTGGAATCTATGTTCTTTAAATTTTCTTTTCAAACTTTTTAATTTCAAGTTTTGTTCTCTTTTATTTTAAAAACCAAAACCATGTTTTCTGTTTACTCAAACAATGAATTTTATGACTAAAATTAGTACATGAGATAATTTACCCACACAATTCCCTTGGGTTCAACTTGATTTATAAATTTATTTGCCACTGTTGTTATAATTAATTAGTAGATTTTACAATGATCTAAATGCAATGTCAATGCAAGTTTTCAAAAAGCACGAGAGATCTTGATGAAATATTAGATGCTCAAAAATAACATAATGATTTTTCTGGAATCGGTTTCAAAGAAAACGATTTGAGCAATGCTGACACTCCGCAACGAAAAGATATAGTTTTTGTTGCAGCAACTGGGTGTGTTCAGCAGAATGCTAAGTCAGCAAAGTCTGCTCAGCATAAATGTTGGCAAGTAAAAGATCCCCTGGTGACTGATCAATAAAGGATGAAAAGGATACCTACTAAGAAGAATTCGGCAAAGTCATTGAACGCAGTTCAACAGACAGTTCCATCAGCTAGGAAGATCCATTCAAAACCTAGAAAGGGTGAAGAATCTGCTAAGATTGTGAGGACGCCAGAAAACACTCCAAGTAAGCGGAATACTTACTTGAGGCCTGAGTCAAATTCAATCCATTTTCAAAAGACCATGAAGGCTAAGCACACTACTAAAACCTCCCGTACTAATTCATTGCATTACTTCAAAAGGAATGGAAAAGTACTCAAGAGCGATGATAACAAGATCATCAAAATCACGAAGATTTGGATTCCCAAGGGATTGATCCAGAGAACTAATTAAGAAGGACCCATAGTTAATCGAGTACGAAATAATTAATTTGTGATTTTTTAGTAACTAGATCCAACACGAAAAACCTCAAGGTACTCAAATGAATGGATCCTGGATAGTGGCTGCTCAGAACGTATGACTAGAGACGAAGACATTTTCACGGATCTTCAGAAAGTCAAAATACCTTCATTCTTGTTTAGTGACAATTCAAAAGGAAGGGTGATCGGAAGAGGGTTTATAGAACAAAATAGAATGCACATAATCAATGTGGCCCTCATCACCAACCTGAAGCACAACTAACTAAGCATCAGCCAAGTGAGTGAAAATGTGTACATTGTTTCCGTTGTTGATAAAGGACAAAAGCTTAGCCCTCCCTCTTTATCTATCCGCGAGATTGCTGACAAGACAATAGGAAAAATAAAATTCAGAGGAGTCCAAAAAGGTGGACTATACGTGGTTGATTGGCAAAGCGGACAACCGGACTTATGCTTCATCATATTCAGCAAAGTGCAAACAAATTGGGTATGGCAGAAAAGATTGACGCATCTAAATTTTAAAACTATCAACTACATAGCCAAGAACACCATTGTTGAAGGATTTTCAAAGGAGACCTTCAGAAAAGAAGGCGTGTGCAAAGCTTGCCAACAACGGAAGCAAACTAAAGCAACCTTCAAGTTGAATCCTGAAAAGGCCACATTAGAGCGAATGGATTTATTCAACCCAGTGACTCTACACACAGTAGGTAACAAAGTGTACTCACTAGTTGTGGTTGATGATTATTCTAGGTACACATGGGTGAAGTTGCTGAAAACCAAAAATGAAGTCTAGATGATCCTACTGGAGCTTATACTACGAGTTAAAAATGACAAGGAGGTCACGGTAAAAAGGATCAGATCAGACTATGGTACGAAGTTTTGCAATGTTGCTCTGACGGACTTTTGCGCCGATGCAGTGATAGAACATGAAAGATCCACTGCTAGAACACCCCAGCAAAATGGCTTAGCAAAGCAAAGGAATAGAATGCTGAAGGAAATCGTTCAGAACTTGCTTGCTCATACAAATCTGTTCAACGATACTTGGGAGAATCTGTGATGACGGCTTCATACACACAGAACAAAAGTGGACTGAGTACTAGGTTCCACATAACACCCTAATAAGTCTATCATGGTCATAAGCCTTCCCTAGCTCATTTTTGTGCCTTCGGTTCACTGTGTTATATCCATAACAATGTAAAGTCGAAATTGAGTACATTATCTCCCAAAGCTGACAAAGGAGTGTTCCTAGTTTATGAAAATCCTTCTCACAAGGGTTATAGAGTGATAAGCAAGACAGCCCATCATGTGGAAATAACATGTAATGTAATTTTTTATGAAGCTACTCTAGTGCACACGACCATGAAAGAGCAAAGAGATGCTATTCAGGAAACCAGTGATGTCAATGGACAATCGAGCTTGAATTTTTCCGATGTTGAACTGATTGCTCTGACTAGGTCTATGAGTGATAACATATCTCAGTTGGGAACCTCAGTTGGTCAGCAAACAATCGAGAGGGCCGGTGATGCATCAGGCTTTGTTGAGGTCTCATAGAGTAAAACCTTACAGGAAAGCATACATCAAGGGGGAAATCTGGAAGGAGGATACAATCATCAAAATGAAGATGTTACTGAAAATCCTCCAAATGGTGAAAGTACTGCTGAAAACAACACTGCTGAGGATCTACCGAAGGGATCTGTTAAGCGAAGAATAGTTATTTTTCCAATAGATACCAATCCAGCAAATGGACTCCCAACCGACAACAATTCAGTTGATGACAACTCAACAAGAGGTCTTGAAAATTTTGAAAACTTTCAACTTGTTGATGTTCCAATTGCAGGAATTCAAACTACAAGACCAAGCAGTTAACCCATACCAGTCACTGAGTTGTCAAGGCCAAACTGGATGCTAAGGGATCATCCAGCAGATGCAATCTTAGGTGATCTTACAGACCCAGTTCGTACCAGACAGAGTGCTATGCTCGCCTGCTAAATATCACAGACAGAGTCAACCAAGGTTGGTGATGCTCTACAGTCTGCTGATTGGATAAATGAAATGCAAGAAGAGCTGTCGGAGTTCACCCGCAATCATATTTGGGATTTAGTGGATCGCCCAACTCATCAATCAGTGGTCGGGAAAAATGGTTGTTCAAGAATAAACGGGATGAGAATGGACTCGTTGTGCGGAATAATACAAGACTCGTATCCTAAGGATATGCCTAATGCGAAGGAATTTATTTTGAATGGACATTTGCTCCAGTAGCCAAATTGGAAGCAATCACGTTATTCCTAGCATATGCTGCTCATCACAATTTTACTGTCTTTCAGATGGATGTCAAGAGCGTGTTCCTGAATAGCGAACTCAAGGAGGAAGTCTATGTGGAGCAACCTCCTGGGTTTGAACGATAAGACAAGGTGTACAGGTTGATAATAGCTTTATATAGATTAAAGCAAGTTCACATGGATTGGTACGAGACACTTTCTCAATTCTTGCTGAACAACGTATCCAGGAAAGGAAAGATTGATTGCGCACTTTTCTTGATAAAGGATGCTGAAGATATATTGCTAGTGAAAATATATGTGGATGATATCATATTTGGTTCTAAAAATCTAACCTTATGTGAAACGTTTGCACAACTTATGCTGAACCATTTTCAGATGAGCATGATAGGAAAGATGTCCTATTTCCTTACAAGTTCAGCAATCTAGCGAAGGGATCTTCATTTATCGGAAGACGTACACGAAGGATCTCATTAGCAAATACTGCCCAGAGAAAATAAAGACTCTGCGGATTCCCATGTGCACAACTTGCCAAATTTCCTTGGATGTGGAAAGATAATCCATCAATCCAACATCATAATGAGGTATAATTAGTTCCTTATTGTATCTAACGGCCAGCAGACAATACATTTCGTATGCTTTTGTATGTGTGTGTTAGGTATCAAGTAAACCCAAAAAAGTGACACATGGAGTCAGCCAGAAGGATTGTCAAATATCTGAAAGGAACATAATCGCTTGGAATTTGGTATCCCAAAGCTGACGATCTAACACTCGTCGAATATTCAGACTCAGACATTGAAGGATGCAGGATAGATTGCAAAAGTACAAATTGAACATGCCAATTTGTTGGACACAAGCTGATTAGCTGGTTTAACAAAAAGCATTAAGTAGCAACATCCACAACGAAAGCAGAATACGTGGATACTATGAGTTGTTGTACACAGGTACCGTGTATCGAACAACAACTTCAATACTATGAAGTAAGTACTGGTTGTGTTCCAATTTACTGCGATAACAACAACCTGATGTGCATAATAAAGAATCTTGTACATCATTCGAGGACAATGCACATCTATTAGACATCACTTTATCCGTGATCACATGGAGAAGAAGAACATTTAAGTGGAGCATTTCCGAATGGATGATCAGCTCACTAACATCTTCACCAAACCTCTAGAAGAGAACAAATTAAAAGACCTTTATCTTAAGCTAGGATTGCTGGAGTTTGATAATATCATTGAAGAATGAGTCCCAGCACTCACTTTGATTATGGTCTTTTTGGATTTCTTGGATTTTCGAAGTTGATGCGAATTAAAGTGTGTCCAAGCTCACGCTTTTCAAATTTTATTACTTAGCATTGATTTGAATTTCTACTGGAACATGTCTGCTGAGTCACTACTTGCTGAGATAGATTACAGAGAAGATCTATTGGTTAATATGTTATTTGTCGAATATATTGTTGAGAATTTAATTGTTGTGTTCAAGCTCTAAGCAGAATTTAATTGCTGAGTTCAAGCTCTTAGCAAAGTGCCTTTGTTTGTTGTGTCATCAAGCAGACACAATCTCGTAAATGATTTCAAATCCCTCATAAGGCGGGTGCATTCAATCAAAGGATGCGGGGTGTTACAGTCCGCAGGGCAGTGATAAATGAAAGTGTGCCACGTCAGCCACGCGCACACTTTTCAAATTATGAGTTAAAATACGAATGGTTGGACCCCACTATGACCATTGATCTATCCAACTGGACACCACGATCCAACCGTCCATTCAAATCGTATCCTATCCTATAAAAAGAGTTTATTTGGGTTTTATTCAAACTATATTTCATTCTAAACCCTTATTCGAATTTCAAAATCTCTCTGTTCATTGTTCATCAATCTTACAGTTATCTAAGTTTAGAAATCATCAATGGCGGAATCATCCAATTGTTCGAGTCCCCCAACAGAATCTTCCGGCCGTACCACCAATCAGCCCATTGCCCATGAAGAGCAATTGCCAACATTCAATGGCATTTTCAAGAAGGAGCATGTCGATGATTCTATCGAATGGCGTATGGTGTCCATTGCAAAGAACAAGAGGGAGGGAAATCACCAATGACCAAAGGAGGGCCGCACAATTATAGAAAGATAAAATCCTTTATGAGCCGCTATGCACGAATCACTTTTCAACCTGGATCATAAATGGGCTCAAGAGTGAAGGTCTGATGAAATATTTGACTGTGGAACAACTGAGGTTCAGGCCGCATATGCTTGCTGAATTCTACGCGAGAGCACTGATCGGGAAAGATGAAAAAAAAATTCTATATGTGTGCTCGGTACCAAGATGACAGTATGTCCTGAGTTGCTTGTTGCCATGTATGGTTTGAGAAATGATGGAGCAGATATTGCCACATATCAGGTTGAGAATAAGGATGAAATGAAGAATATGTGGTTGCTGTGGAAGAAGGGAATTTATGATAAGAAAACATGGAAGGATGCCGCAACTCTCAAAAATATTACTAATTCTCACAAAGACTGGGCAAGCTTCATCTACAACAAAAGGATTGGAGCATGTGCACAAGAACTTCACCATCAAGATAGAACACGTTTTTAGAGAAGGGAAAATGTGCACAACTTGAGGATGCCCTGAGAGTGCCTTTTTCTGGAAAACCACACCATCGATTTAGGGCCAAACATATTGCTCAATGTTGTCCAGCAGTGATGGTAGGCGATGAGGAGAATGCTGATTTGATCCCCTGGGCGGATGATATATGCACATTTATTGAAGCCCAGCTGATCGAGGAGTTTAAGAACACCTTCTTCGCTGAGTTCGAAGGTAATTCTGATGAACTTAAAATTCTTAAGAACGAATTCCAGAGATGGAGGACATTCAACTTTGCCGCCCACGAGCTACACTACGTAGATGTCTCTATCATGATGGCTCGTATGGGTTTGAATTATTAGAGATCTGAAGAAGGTTGGGCCGATGACTGGATAGATCAGGAATCCAAGAGATAATTCACCGAGAAGCATGTGGTGGAATGCAGGAAGATCAAAGCACACTGTGCTGCATTAGTAGATCAATCATTGCCACCTTCCGTTTATGCACCGGTTGCTGAGTCTTCTTCATCAAGGATAGTGTTGAGGTCTCCTCGAAAGAACTTATCAGTCATCTTCGTCTGCAAGATTCACTATCACGGGCATTAGTCACAAGTTGGATACCTTCAAGAAGGAACTATAAGACTCCTGAACCCAGCATACAGTTGGTTGCGAAGTGCTTCCTCACTCCAAAGTATTGTCGAGAAGATTGATATCGGAAGAACTTCTCAAAGGTGCGTTGTGGCTAGACGGAGGTGCTACCTTTAGATGGAGATCGAGAACAATTCCTTGTATCAAATCTTTGTGAATTACAGGCAGCAGACTGAGGAGTGGACGTAGGACATTTGTCTAAACCACTATAAACCTTGTGTTCTTACTGCTTTACTGTTTCATTGCTTATTTTTTCTTTGAAACCCAACATCTCAAGTGTTGGTGTTAGGAATATTGTACCCCTTAGTCTTAAATTATTATTGTTGTAGTTTTGGTGCATCAATGGTAGCATATCTAGTTTCGAGAAACTTAGAATCGTGTCAAAATTGTAAAAGTCCTGTATAGGATAATTATATTCGAGTTGTAATAGAGCTAGAAGAACTCGCTGAAGTTTATTGAAGGAGTCAGCAAAGCTTGAAGAAAAATGCTAGAAGACTCAAGCAATGAGAAGAGATTGCTGAAGGAGCTAGCAAATATAAAGATTGCTAAGGTAGCTAGAAAAGAAAGGTGTATCAAAAGGCTAGCAAACCTATGAAGATTGCTGGAAGTGCTCAGCGAATGCACCAAGATTGCTGAAAGATTGAAGCAAGAGGATTGCTGAATCTCAGCAGAATTGCTGAGATCTCAGAAAACAAATATCTACCTAGCAAACGATCGATAGTAGTCACGAATTAGAATAAAAAGCCGTAGAAAGATAAAGTATTTTTTATTCCCAAGATTAAGGATTCTCGAAAGAGAATATTAGAACAGTAAGAGATAAAAAGGAGAGATCCAGACTGAACTAAAAGTTCTGTTCCGACAAGTCAGCTAATGAAAGAAAAGAGTCAATCGGATATGAAGGAGATCTAAAGAATCTCTACACTCCTCATAATAGAGAGAACATAGATTGGCGACCAGACACTAAGTGTCTAGCGGATAAGACTCAAACAAGATGTTTGAATCCTTGACTATAAATAGGAGATTTTGTAGAAGCACAAGAAGTTCGGCAATTTCAAATATTCATAAGCTTACGCGAGACTCCTCATACTCATAGTCGAATTTGGAATCCGACCATACATTGATTGAGGCTTTGCACAAGCTCCCGAGTTAATCTCAAGACATTTGAAGGAAGGTGTGTCCTCACTCTGAGGAGTGTTGAGTTGATGATTGACGACCGAGGTGCTTGAAGGTGTGCGGTGATCAGATGGAGTAGCTATTCACATTTATAGATCAAGTCTGACCTTTGTAATCAATTTTAGTGGATTTCAAGTAAAGACTACTGAAGAGTGGACGTAGAAGAGTTGTTCAAACCTCTATAAATTTTGTGCCCTCTTACTGCTTTACTGCTTTATTGTTTATCACTTATTGCTTATCTTGAAACACAAAAGACCAAGCGTTATCGAAATTTGAAGTGAATCTAAGAAATATTTGAGATTAAACACGTTTCATAAACACTTGCTAAGTCGGGACCTTAGCAAGATAAGTGCAAGACCTATTTAATATTCCACTACAACTATAAATACTCTTATCGGGGACCAACAAATGGTATCATAGAGGTTGGCCTTTACTGACCAGCTGCTTCTGAGTCGCTTAGGAGCAGATCCTTTTTTCCTTGCATATTTCTTATGTTTTTGTGTTAAGCTAAGGTTGAAGAAAAAAAATGGCCAACAATGCAAAATTGGGAAAGTTCTATCCAAAAACTTACAACACCTGGAAAAATAGGTCACTGATCACTATGAAGAATATTCATCCTGAGATTGCGTACCTGATTGAAGTGGGACCCATCAAAATCCAGAAGGTGAATGCTCGACTCGATGATAATGTTAATGGACCATAAATGGTGGACATACCATGTGAGGAGTGGTCCTCGAAAGACCGGGTTCGATCTCAACTTTACTACGTGGCTCTGGAGTTGATTCTAAACTCCCTATCAGAACCTCTAGTGTCATAAGCCCTGTAATACAACAATACAAGATAAATTTGGGACTTTCTTGGCGCCTTGAGTCAGGAAACAGATCAGATGAAGCACAACAAGCTTCAACAATGCGTGGGCAAGTACAAGTCGTTCCAGATGCATCCTGGAGAAACAATAAAGGAAATGGAAGTCAGATTTAACTCAATCGTGCCTGAGTTAAAAGAGTTGGGAAGAAAGTTTGAACTTCTTGACATAAACGCAACGATACTTTTGAAGATTTTGAAAGATGATTGGTTTGTCAAGGTGACAAGTCTCAAGGAGAAAGATCTTTCGAGCATGACCACGAAAGAATTATTCACACAACTTTAAGCCCATGAGTGGGACATCATCCATATGAATAAAAATGAAGCTATGAGGGCTGCAACGTCTATCAAAAATCACATTGAGGATGCAACATATTTAGTTAAGAGAGACACACTAAAGTTGAAGCCAAATAAGCCATTCCACTCAGATCGTCAGCCTCAACAAAGTCCAACAAAGGTGGCCTCACCAGCAAGTGGATCTCAATCTAAAGAATATGAATGTTCCATCAGTGAGCTAGAGGAACAACTGAAAAGGCTGCAAAAGTTATTGCTGACAGCTAAAGGAATAAATGAAGAACCACAACAAAGTGAAACTATAACTGTAGAACTTGTTTTAGAAGAATTTTCACAATTTCATGCCTTAAAGAATGTTTTAGTAGATGAAAATTCCTTGCTGAAATCTCAACTTTGTATTTTGATCAGTGAGATTTAAAAATCTAGGTCAGCAGACGAGGAACTTTTAAAACATAAAGCTGAATTCTCTGCACTCAGTGAAAATTTAAGAAATTTAAAGGAGGAGAATGAAGATTTAAAGAATAAAAATTCCGTGCAAAGACCTTGTCAATGCAGATTTCTAAGAGCACGAGAGATCTAAATGAGATTTTGCGTGCTCAAAAGAACCGCAAATGATTTTGTTGGAATCGGTTTTGAAGAAGGTGAATCGAGCAATGCTGATCCTCAAAAATGAAAGAACATAATCTTTGTTCCGGCAACTGGAAAGGTTCAAAAAAATGCTAGGAAAGAAAAAGGGGATTATACTAAATAAGCAAATTTTACTCAACAGGAATGCTGGCAAGTTAGGAATCCTCTGCTGACTGATTAGCAAAAACTCAAAAGAGAATCTTCTGAGAAGAAGTCAGC
The DNA here is from genome assembly GCA_026898455.1 of Plectranthus barbatus. Taxonomy (NCBI): domain Eukaryota; kingdom Viridiplantae; phylum Streptophyta; class Magnoliopsida; order Lamiales; family Lamiaceae; genus Plectranthus; species Plectranthus barbatus. Next base: position 530,282 of record JAPKLW010000105.1, on the reverse strand, counting down.
AAAGTCAACGTGTGTAATGCGGCAGACTGTTCCATCTGATAGGAAGGTTCATACACAACCTAGCAAGGTAAAGCAATCTGCTGAGATTGAAAGAAAGCCAACATACTCTCCAAGTAAGAGAAACACTTACTTGAGGCAAGAGTCTAAATCAATTCATTTTCAAAACACTATGAAGGCTTAGCACACCACTACACATTCCCATGATAATTCATTGAATTACTTCAATAGGAAAGGAAAGGTTAAAAAGCGTGATGAAAAATAGATTGTCAAGATCACGAAAGTCTGGATTCCTAAGGGACTAATATAGAGAACTAATCTAGTAGAACCCATTGTTGATCGGTTAATTTCTTATTTTGCAGGAACAGGATTCAGCAAGAAGAACTTCGAAGATATTGAAAGAACGGATCCTAGACATTGGATGCTCAGGACACATGACAGGAGATGAAGACATTTTTACAGATCTTTAGAGAGTCAGTGGACCTTCAGTCTCCTTCGTTGACAATTCAAAAGGAAGAATAAACGAAAGAGGGTGCATTGAGCAGAATGGAATGTGCATTACCAACGGGGCCCTCATTGACAGTCTATAGCATAATCTACTAAGCATCAGTCCGCTATGTGAAAATGGATACATCATTTCTTTTGTTGATATAGGTTGCGAGATTGCTGACAAGACCATCGGAGAGATAAAATTTCAAGGAATAATGACGGGAGGACTTTATGTGGTTGACTAGCAAAGTGGACAACAAACCTCATGCTTCATCGCATTCAACAAGGAAGAAACCAACTAGCTATGGCACAAAAGTCTGACGCACTTGAACTTCAAGACCATAAACTATATAGCCAGAAACTACATTGTCGAAGGACTGCCCAGAGAGACCTTCAAGAAAGAAGGAGTGTGCAAACCTTGTCAGCAAGGGAAGCAAATCAAGGCATCCTTCAGATCAAATCATGAAAAGGCCACCTTAGAGAGAATTCTTGATCTATTGCACATAGATTTACTTGGCCCGGTGACTCCACCCACTGTAGGTAACAAAAATTATTTATTAGTTGTTGTTGATGACTATTCCAGGTACATGTGGGTGGGGCTACTAAAGAACAAGGATGAGGTCATGATAATCCTGCCGGATCTGATTCTTCAAGTACAAAATGACAAAGAGGTCACGGTGAAAAGGATAAGATGAGACAACAGTACATAATTATGCAACAGTGCCCTAATGGACTTTTGCGCTGATGCTGGGAGATGACATGAAAGGTCCACTGCTAGAACACCTTAGCAAAATGGCTTAGCAGAACGGAGGAACATCACCTTAATGGAGGTCTTGTGGAGGATGCTTGCTGATACAAATCTCATTAAAGATATTGGGGAGAATCAGTAATGACTGCTTGCTATACTCAGAACCGAAGAGGAATAAATGTCAGGTTCAACAAGACTCCCTACAAAATCTACCATGGTCGTAAGCCTTCCTAAGCTCATTTTCATGCTTTCGGTTCACCATGTTATATCCATAATAATGGAAAGTCAAAGTTATGTACTTTCTCTCCAAAAGCTGATGAATGGGTGTTCCTAGGTTATGGACATCATTCGCACAAGGGTTATAGAGTGCTTAACAAGACTACCAATCTTGGGGAAATAACATGCAATGTTACTTTTTATGAATCTACGTTAGTGCGAAGGACTGTGGAGATACAAGGGATGTGATACAGGAGGCCAATGATATCAATGGAAAATTGGGCTCGAATGCTTTCGATGCTGAACCGATTGCTTCTGACTAGGTTCATAAGTGAAACTACATATATGTCGAAGACCTCAGCTGGTCAGCAAACAGCTGAGTTGGCCGGTGATGCAACTGGTAATGGTGAGGCCTCACTAAATCCTCTCATGGAGATCACAAGTCAAGGGGGAATTCAAGAAGAAGAGATCGTTCAGCAGAATGAAGATGATGCTGGAAGTTCCCCAAATGGCGAGAAGACTATTGAAGATAACTTTTTCGAAGACCTCGGCTAGTCAGCAAACAGCTGAGTTGGCCGGTGATGCAACTGGTAATGTTGAGACCTCAATAAATCCTCTCATGGAGATCACAAGTCAAGGGGGAATTCAAGAAGAAGAGATCGTTCAGCAGAATGAAGATGATATTGGAAGTTCCCCAAATGGCGAGAGGACTGCTCAAGATAACTTTGCTAAAAATAATCATGAGCTGACTTCTGATAGAAGACTTATCATAGTTCCAGCAGACGGATCATCAGCTAACAATCATACAGGAGAGAGTAACCCAACAAGTATTGTTGAAAACTGACATAACTTACAACTTGTTGATGTTCCTATTTTAGGAAGTCAGATTGGAGAAACCAGCAGTCAAACAATTCTGGTCACTGAGCTACAAAGACCAAAGTGGCTACTGAGAGATCATCCTGCAGAAGCAATATAAGGAGATCTTAACGATCCAATTCATACTAGACACACTGTGATGCTAGCTTGCTACATATCCCAGGAAGAGCCAACCAAAGTTGTTGATGCACTTAAATCCGTTGATTGGATAAATGCGATGCAAGAAGAATTATCAGAATTCACACAAAATCATGTATGGGATCTCGTGGATTGACTAACACACCAATAAGTGATCAGCACAAAATGGGTATTCAAGAACAAACATGACGAAAATGGACTTGTCATTCGAAATAAAGCATGGTTGGTAGCTAAGGGATACGCGCAGCGCAAAGGAATTGATTTTCACAGATCATTTGCTCCAGTTGCCCGATTGGATGCAAACAGGTTATTCCTTGCATATGCTGCTTGCCATGGACTTACTGTGTTTCAGATGGACGTCAAAAGTGCATTCCTAAATGGTGAACTAAAGGAGGAAGTCTACGTGGAGCAGCCACCTATTTTTAACCGAGGTTACAAGGTGTACAGATTGAGAAAAGCTCTATATGGAGTAAAGAAATCTCCCAGAGCTTGGTACGAGACGCTGTCACAATTTCTACTAGATAATGGATTCGGGAAGGGGAATATCGGTTGGACACTCTTCTTGATCAAAGATGCTTAATACATTCAACTTGATCAAATATACGTAGATGATATTATCTTTGGTTATAAAAATCTAACCCTTTGTGAAAAAATTTCTCAACTCATGTAGGGTAACTTGCAAATGAGCATGATGGGAAAGATGTCATACTTCTCAGGCCTACAAGTTCAGCTATCCAGTGATCGGATCTTCATTCATCAGAAGAAATATACTAGGGATCTCATCAGCAAATATTGTCCAAAAATGATAAAAACCCCATGGATTCTCATGAGCATAGCATGCCAAATTTTTTTAGATGAAGCAGGTGTATCCATAAATCCGTAAATCTAATGGCCAACAGGCCATATATTTTGTATGTTATAGGTGTGTTTGCTAGGTATCAAGCAAATCCAAAGAAATCACACATGGAGTGTGCGAGAAGAATTGTCAAGTACTTGAAAGGGACAGATTCACTCGGAATTCTGTATCCCATAGCAGACGATCTCACTCTCGTTTGATATATAGACTCAGACTTTGGCGGATGCCGAATTTATTGAAAGGGTCTGAGTGGGACTTGCAAATTCCTTGGACACAAGCTGATGAGTAGGTTCAACAAAAAGAAACACTCGGGAGCAACATCCACAACGGAAGCTGAATATGTGGTGCTGCGAGCTGCTGTACTAAGGTGTTGTGGATCACGCAGCAACTTCCAGATTATGAAGCAAGAAACAGATGCGTCCTTATATATTGCGACAACAACAACGCGATGCGTATAACAAAGAATCCAATGCATCAATCAAGAATGAAGCAAATTCATATCAGACATCACTTTATCCGAGATTACGACGAAAAGGACAATTCACTGAATTACATTCGGACAAAAGACCGGCTTGCAGATTATTCAAAAATAGTGTTATGCTGCCCTGTGGTTTCATGACCGCCGTACAAGGCATCCTGCCGTGTCGGCGCCCTCGTACGCCTGCTGCGTGCATCGTGCGGTTCTTTCGTTCTTCGTGTTCTTCGTTCTTATTTTACAGATTTAATTTTAAAGTTTAAAAATACATGGAAAAACATCCTAAAACAATTTTGGAATTTAAATCTAACCACGAATTTATCTCGTGGGTGAAAAACAAATCCTTATAAAAGGGCAGATTAACTTGAGAACCACGAGGAACAAAAAACCATTCAATCAATAAACCATTCATGCATAATAATTCAATAATAATAATCATGAAAAAATCATAGGTTATATAATTTTTCCGATAGAGCCAATTAAATCAACCATGCTCTAATACCAATTGAAGGGATTTGTGGGCCGTGAATTGAATCACTTAAATCCGTTTAAACACATATCGTTAATTAGATATCAAAATAAATTGTTATGCCTATCATTCTCCAATTAATTATGCATAAGAAGGTTTATACGGAATACCTGGATTGTAGAACTGAAGAACGCGATGTGCAGATTTGATCTTTGATCCTCTTTCTCGCGCAAAAAAAATTATTCCTATTAGATTAAGGAATTAAATCTATGAAATTAATAATATTAATTTCGAGAATCAAGAGGAGAGAGAAGTAGAAAATGATCCTCCAGATCTGATCTTTTGATTTGTATCCCAACTCCAATCTAAAAATGTGGTGACCCTTCTAATTCCCTAGCCGATCGAGAGGCCGAATTTGCTCCTCCTTTCTCTGATCTAGTCGATCACACACAACTCCTAAATATGGGTCTGCTTGTTTTGTAACTTATGATCATGTGGTGTATGTGATGTGAGAAACTGAAGCCTATTTATAGGAAATTCTAATCTCCAGATCAGCGTGAGCTTTCATGGGCCAGACTAGGGACCTGAATGCAAATAGCAAATAAGGCCTATCAAATTAATTAATTCCCATATTCAACCTAGAAGATAATTAATTAATTAATATTTATTCATACCACCAGAGAATCAATATTGTCCTACCTATTTGCTACCACGTGGTGGGGAACGGGTTGCATGGGCTCGGTATATCCCCACATTTAATATTACAGACATTCGTTAATTAATTTAGGCTCTAACAAGCCATTTAATTAATTAACATCTTATATTCCTGAGTCAATCCACTCAACCATTTTCACTTATGCTTGAACTTAATCAGCCTGCATGACTTTAGCATAACGAACCTTTTAAGCTGCTCAGGGAATGTCACCATCTTATACTTGATGTGGATACCTAGTTCCAGTACCAAACAATCATATTCAAACTGCTATCACCCAATATATAGATATACAGGCTCAACTAGAGTCTTTCACTGCAACTCAAAGTGATACAGAATCTGTGTGTACTTCTGTACCTTCATTTAGGTTTGCGACCTCATCAAGCCATCACGATCCAGATTCCTTTAATGTCACATAAAGGAATCAATCTTAACTTAGGTCATTATAATTGCGTGCCCCCGCACCAGCATACCAAACAATCTAAGATAAGATGTTTATTACTGTGGATGCTGCAGCCAACACCGACAGTCTATCTTGGGACTATCTCAGCTGTGATAACAATTTATATCTCGCTAGGTCAGACATATGATCTTCCGTGATCTACTACAAACCGTATGATCTCTCTATCAATGTGATAAGAGGATAAGAGGGTTTGCGACCCATGTTTGTTAATTCTGATAGGAGATGATCATACAACATTTATGATTCCCAATATATATTAACTAATCAATCATGTACATGATATACCAATCACAATGCTTTCAGTATATAAATCCATCAATCTCCCACTTATTCTCAAAGCATTATACAGGTGCTTTCCAGAGTATAACGTATCTAAACTAATCTAGCTATTACATCAATCATTCTACGTTGCTGGCTATGCCCTCACCCTAAGGCTACGTACATGCATCTCGTAGACCTTCTGAGACAGAGCTTTTGTGAATAGATCCGCTAGATTATTCTTTGTATCAATCTTCTCTTGTGTTCATCCATTGTTGATTTTAGGGTTTCTTGTTTTGATCGTGCCATCTTGTTGGAGTCGAAAATCATAGGGGTTTAGTGAGTCGTATCTAGTCATATTTGGTTAGGCATATCATATCTTTTCATCCATATCCATATCATATATTTCCATCCATATCTATATAAAATCTTTCCTTCCTTCTCACATATCTCACCCTTCATGTCTTGTGTAATAGTTGAAAAAAAATATTAGGAAAAGGGAATTCGAACCCTAAAAAAAATATTTGGCAGGAAAATTTTTGCCATTTTCGTTACTTTTAAGTTTGATTTATAGGTTCCCAGGGGTCTTCTGGTGGTCCAGGGAAAAGTTTAAATATTTGGGCAAATTTTTTTGAAATTTGAATTTTTTGGGCCAAAAATTGGTTAATTCTAGTTGTGTCTGTTAGGTTCCTTGAGTCATTTCGAGTATTTATGTCCAATTTCTGTATAACCTTTTTCGTAATTCCAGTTTACTTAATTGTCAATTTTGAAATTTTTTTTTCTTGTAATTGGGGATTTGAGGTTCTTGAGCTTTTTAGGAGAATTTGAGCGGTAAAAGGCAAGACTGGGTGAGATTGACAGAGGGAATTGAAAAAAGCCATATTCATTTGAGTGATACACGAGCGTGAGTGATTATCATCTTGAGCGATACACGAGCGTACGTGAGGTGGTGAGGTCCTTATTTTCTTTTATCTAACCTTTCTTGCAGGCATGACAAAAAGCAATCAAGCTGAGCTGTTGGGCAACAAAGATGATACTACTATTGTTGGCCAACTCGAGTGCATGATGGATGGTTTCAAATCTGAATTGACTAGGATGTTGAGGATTGAGATGGTGACTGTTGATGCTCAATTTTTGGAGATTCTTCTTTTTTAAGAATACTAAA
>JAPKLW010000105.1:398353-514741 GCA_026898455.1 Plectranthus barbatus | reverse complement strand
GGGTTGTAATTATTTTGAAATTCTCAATACTTGCGAATTAAATTTAATAAAGAAAATTAAATTACTTTTGATGAAAACGATTGTGAGAGTACAGATTCCAGGGACATCTACCTATCAAGTATGACATGGATGAATGAATTAATTATTTCCCAATTTAATTCCTCTTCTTAGTGAAACATCAGAAGGGTATTATGAACTTCTTTGTTGGACAGTTCATAAAGTAGATTAATTAATTACCTATCTCCGCTCGGTCTCAAGATAAATTAACTAACTCCAAAGATCTACAGATTTATCCCTACAATCAATCTCCTTCAGTTACGACAAGAAATTAGATTCTATTGTGGAAATCTCTTTCCATTGAAAACTATTACAGTTACGTCTCAAGCAATCAACTAATTAATCCTAAGATGTGGCCAACCAACTCAAGATTATGAATTAACACAGATTTCACAAACTACGAAGGGAAAGGGAAAATAATTCAATTAATCAAAACATGTATACATTGATCGTTCGAAACCCTAGAATCTGAAGAAGAAATTAGTTACACATATTCAGAGAAATATTCATCATAGAAAAATAAAACCTGAATTGCATAAAAACTCGGGTCTGATTGTCTTCCCACAGAAACTTGTCTTCAAACATAAAACTCTAAAAAAACTTTGGAAATCTTCAATAATAAATTCTCTAATTTGCTCTAATGATTTTTCCACCCCAAAAACGAATTTACACATGGCTATTTATAATAGTGAAGGATGTATCAAACAGTATCTAGGAATAGATATGTGTTTATCTTCGAATCAGACTCAGACCAGGAATCCCGCGAGCGCGTCGATCGTTGGAGAACAGCGTTGATCGACGTGGAATGGCGTCGATCGACGTGGGTTTGTTGCTTCCATCGACCTTCTCCTTCTCCTTCGTCGAGCACTTCTTTTCCAATCATCGCGTCGATCGACGAGACATCCCCATCGATCGACGTGGTCCTGAACTGGGAACCTATTCTTCGTTGTTTTTGACCAAAAACCTGCATGATTCATCAAACACGACATTACAAGTACAAAAGCCAATTCATGCACGAAAAAGACACTAAAAATGATCTCAACACCACACAATTAGTCAAAGAACGACCAGATAAGTTGGTGAAAATCCTAACATATCACCCGTACAAGGTGGTGAACCAAAATTTAATGCACCAATAACTGACATATTAAAAGGAGCATTGTTGTAGTGGGAGGTTGCCTTAATAGGATTAATCATACTGGTTCATGGGAAATAGTCCTTAGACTTATTCTCAGTTAACAAACAACATTATACTGAGCCCTTAATGCACAATGAAATTGTCTAAGACAAATGATGCTATCTAATGACCTCAAGTCATGGATTCGGAAATGAATCAGTAAGAGTTATGGAAGTATATCAGGATCAGTGTTACCAAATAGCTTACCAGTTATAGGCATCTGATTGATATACAAGTAAAGAAATGTTCGAATGGTAACCTAGTATAATTCAAAATTCATGGTTTGTGAGCAAGGTATGTTCATAACAAGACCTTCTCACTTGTTGTAACTATTAAATCTATTTGAATTCTTATGTCCATAACAACACATATGAACCTAAGTATGTGGAAGGTAGATGTCATCATCCGCGTTTTTCGTAAATGGATACCTTGATAAAAAAGGTGATGACATCAATGTGCAACTACCAAAAAGGTTATGTGCAATGAGGTGAGCATCAACTTGTCTAGAAGCCAAGGAAGTTCAAGTATTAACTTAAGGGAGCTTCAAGGTAATGAAACACATGTTTTGATATTGAATATTGAGATCAAGAGCTTCATGTTCTAGTTAAGTGTCAGCGGAATCGTGGTTTTTCCTTGCACATTTTAGATAGTATTTCCCATTTGGAAATGGTGTGGAGATATTGTCAGGTATAAAAAGATGGTTATCCAAACAGTTTCAAAAGTAAGAAATATGCGATACTGGAACATCCTTTGGATTAAAGTCTTGCATTCTTGCAAGAAAGGATGTTCGGGTGTCTCAAGTCGCTTAAGTTGATTCTATGGTGACTCGTTTCATGATATGGCCAAGAAAGGGTTGCAATCCTTCCCAATGTGGCAATGAATGAAGTCATATATCCTTAGTCCTATAGGCATGGTAAACAGACATCAATTCAATCCTTGACAGGCACATTCGGTTGAATATTAATGGATATCCTAGAGGATCATGAAAGGAGGAAATCAATCTCTAAATATATGTTAGCCTTGGAGGAGATGTTATAGGAATCTAACATAGAAGTGTGTTGCAAATTCCAGTATGAAAGCTGGGTGTGTAACAGCTTCATTATCTTCGCAAAAAGCTATATAGCTCCAGTATTGTCCTCTAGAGGTGTGTATTCCGAGTATGCCTGATAGAATCACAAAGTACTGTGAACATGATGGTGCAATGGCAAGCACAAGGGAACCCATAACTCACAAGGTGGTGAAACACATAGAATATGTAGTACCACATCATACGAGAAATTGTGATAAAAGGCGATGTCTGCAAATATGGAGCAATTGACATGAAAGGTCTAGAAAATTTATTTAGATAGTACTTACCTAAGAGGACTTATGACGATCACGCTCATAGTCTGGATCTGTAGGTAAACTCGATCATGAGATGATGATTGTGTAAATAAGCTAGGTCGGATATAGACACACTTCATACTCTCACAAAGCAATGGTATTAATGCTTTCAGTATAAGTGGGAGATTGTTGGGATTGTATACTAAAAACATTTATGATTAAGTGTGATACATTAGTCTTCATAAATGTGTTACATCAACATAGTCGCTATCCAATATATCAAACATACATTAAAAACTATAATATTCAATTATCTCGCCTATAGGGATGATCATATGGTGTGTAGGAGATCATAGAGGATCATATGAATCGTTTCACCAAGCAAGGTATAAATAGTATCACGGGTGAGACAGTTCCTGGATAGGCTGTCGGTTTAGGCTGGGACACATCAGTTTATAAGTGAGCTTATTCTCGCTACTTGATGTGCCGGTACATCTTTATATATTGATGGGATCAACAGTGAGATGTGTCATTCTCATTGACATATGAAAGAGCTAGATTTCAACATACTTGTCACGATCTTAAACCTAATAGAAGGCTAAGAGGCACACTCAAGTTGACCACACTTTGACTTGCTATGGTGGCAAGTCTTACAAGTACTCTTGTACCTGCATCTTGGGTGTGGCGGTTTGTGTGTGGCTTGCTTAGGATGGACGTGTAGGTCACCATATCAATTTTAGGATGGGGACATTACCTGAGGAGCTGACAAGGTTCATTATGTTAAACGCTGCAGGTTGAATAATTTTTTTTTGGGATAAATGAAAAGGAGTGAGTGGTACTACTCAGAAAATAAGAGATTAATTAATGAATGTCCGGAACCTTAAATATGTGGATCATTTAATTTTAATTTAACTCGTTCCAAATAATATGGTAATAAAGGGTTGAGTAAGCATTGATTATGTTCTGGTTTAAAGAAAATTAATGCTCATTAATTAATTATGTTATGGTTTGGACATGGATAATTAATTAATAAGGAGGGCCCACTTTATTACTTACATTAGATCTCTGGTCTGGGCCAAAAACTGTTCACAACCCATAAGTATTAGGGTTTCCAAACCCTAGTACTATATAAGCCCCTTCTCTCTATCAGATCAGTATGTAAATACAGTATTACACAATACAAGAGAGAGAGAGTGGCGGCTAGGTCATAAGGAGAGGCTGATCGACTTCTCCGATTTTGATCCAACTTGGTCGCGAAACCTCACAAAATTCCTGAGAAGCAAGGGAACAAATCAGAAGATTAGGTCTATTGGAACACGATATCATTGGTCAGGATTCCCATATCTTGAATCCATCACCGCCAATCCAGATCTAGAGATCACAATTTCGAGTTCTGGTATTCTGTAAATCTATCATCTGCAATGAAATGATAGGAGCATGCATATGGTTTGTCTGGTTTATTCAATATGGTTTATTTTTAATACACTAAGAACGATCCAAATAGCTAAAATAATAAATGACAACTTACGTAGTCTATTGTAGACTCCGTTCTTGATGGATTTATCTACTGAAAGCATTATGATTGGTATATTATGTACAAGGTCGATTGGTTAATATACTGGGAATCATAAATGCTGTATGTTCATCTCCTGTCTGAATTAACAAACATGTGTCGCAAACACAAATATCCACTTATCTCATCGATAGGGAGATCATACGGTGTGTAGTAGATCACGGAAGATCGTATGGATCATTTGACCTAGCAAGATATAAATAGTTATCACAGCTGAGACTGTTCCAGGATAAACTTTCGGTGTAGGCTGCAGCATACGCAGTAATAAGCATCTTATCTTGGATGGCTTGGTATGCTGGTGTGGGGCACACATTAAAAGAATCTAGATCTCTTTGGCTTGATGAGATCCTAAGCCTACATGAAGGTACAAAAGTATATGCAGATTGTGTATTACTTTGAGTTGCAGTGAAAGGCTCTAGTTTAGCTTGTATATCTGTATCTTTGGTAATAGCAGTTTGTGTATGACTGTCTGGTACTGGAACTAGGTAACCACATCCAGTATACGATGGTGACATTCCCTGAGCAGCTCAAAAGGTTCGTTATGCTAAAGTTCTGCAGGCTGATTAAGTTCAAGCATAAGTGAAAAGGTTTTAGTGGATTGACTCAGGAATATAAGATGTTAATTAATTAAATAGTTTGTCAGAGTTTAAATTAATTAACGAATGTTTGTAACCTTAAATGTGGGGATATACCGAGCCAATGCAACTCGTACCTCAAAACGTGGTAGTAAATAGGTAGGACAGTATTGATTCTCTGATTGAATGAATCAATATTAATTAATTAATTATATTATGGGTTGAATATGGGAATTAATTAATTGATAGACCTTATTTTCTATTTGCATTCTGGTCCCTGGTCTGGCCCATGAAACTCAAGCCCAATAGAAGTCCAGTATTTTCCTATAAATAGGCCTCAGTTCCTCAGATCTCAACACCCCACAAGATCATAAGTTTCACACAGCAAACCAGGTTTTGGGAGTTGTGGTGATCGACTAGATCTGAGAGACGAGAAAGAAATTCTGCTTCTCAACTGGGCAAGGAATCTAAAGGGAATCTTCACCAGATATTCCGATTGAGTTGGGATACAGATAAGAAGATCAGATCAGGAGAATTATCTTCTTCTTCTCTCTCCTTTTTGTTTTCAAAAATTGTTTGATAATTTTCGTAGATTTATTTCCTCAATCTGTTAGGAATTAAATCTTTGTGCGTGGGAAAAGATCAAGAGGAATCTTCGTGCACTCGTTCTTCAGGGTTTTGCAATCCAACTAATCCGCATAAACCCCCTTATGCATATTTAATAGGAGCATGCTAGGATTAATCATAGGCATAGCAATTTATTTTTGATATTCCAATTAATGATCCTTGGCAAATGGACTTCGTGATTCAGTTCACGAATCCCTTCAATTGGTATCAGAGCCAGGTTGAATTAATTGGCTCTATCGAAAAATAATATTGCCTATGATTTGCATGATAATTATTATTAAATGATTGCATGGGTTTTGGATTGTATGATTATGTTTTTCGTCCTCGTGGTTCTCAGGTTAATTCGCCCCTTTATAAGGATTCATTTTTCACGCACGAAACAAATCTGTGGTTAGATTTAGATTTTTAGATTGTAATTAGGATTATTCAATGTAATCTTTTATTTAAAATTTAAATCTGTAAAACGAAGAACACGAAGAGCACGAAGAACTAAGGACCGCACGATGATGCACGACAGTGCCGGCATGGCAGCAGACCGTGCACCGCGGTCGCATGCGGCAAGCACAGCGACACACAGGCGCACGGCAGCCACGACAATGGCGCAGTCGCGTGGAAACCCTAGGGTTTCAAGGCACGGTGCAAGCACACGACGGGGCAGTAGCCGTGCGGCCGAGGCCGGCCAGGCACGGTGCGGGGGGCTGTGGGGCCGGCAACGCGAGGCCGGCAAGGCAGGAGGCCGGGACGGCGGTGGCGCGGCCGCGGCGCGAGGCACACGCGCATCATGCATGTGATGCCCGGCGCGCGACGCCAGTGGGGCTCCTCCCTCCCATCAGTCGGCGTCGGCAGGGCCCAGGTGCTGCAGGCGATGGCTCGTGGCGCGGGGGCGCGGGCTGGTGGCGGTGCGGCGAACGTGGTTTGCATGCTGCGTGTGCGTCTCTCACGTGGCACTCCCTGTGCGCTTTTCCGGTGAGTCGTGGTGGCCGACGGTGGAGAAGATGGTGCACGACGGTTCGGGCAATGGTCCGGGCTCGGAGGAGGCAGAATCGCGGGCTGCAACCATGCACGTATGTGCATAGCTGTTGCGCGATCCCGAGAGCCCTAGCGGTGGCGGTGAGTCGCCAGCGGCAGTGCTTCGCCAATGATGGCTCATCGGGCCAAGTCGTCGCGGGCTATTGGGCTTGCAATGTGTGCCTAGGCTTGCGATTTGGTTAACTGGCCCAGTTGTCCAATTTTCTAATGGATCAAATCTTGGAGGCCCAGATTCAGAAAATAAATTTAGATCATAATCCAAGTAGTGGGAGCCCAGTCGAAGATCTGTAAAAATAATTCCAACGTTTAATAGTTAGAATTATTTTTTTTTTTATCATGGGGGCCACGAGGACATTTTTTATTTGTTTTGTTATTTTTCTTCGCATGATATATTTTTAAATATTAATTACGCAGCATATAAGCATGTTGTAGATAATAGGAGCACGTTTACTGCTTTTATTTACAGCTTTAAAGCATGCTATGTGATTTATTTTGTGTAATTAATTATAACGATAAATTAGGGGTTCATGCTATGCATGATACAATTTTAGCAGTGTTATAATTATGGCTACATAAAATAATCTGTGCAATTGAACCTTATCAATTAAAAATTACTAAGCTCATAATTTAGTAAGGCCTCCACAAAGCGATCCTTTATTGGAAGTGGGTAATTTATTAGGTAAACGTCTACATGTGTAGCTTACTTAATTTATTATTCATAAGTTCTAATAGATAGGATTTCTTAAAACAAACATTTATTTCATGTGAGAAGTGAGAGTTCATGCGTAAACGTCTACATGTGTAGCTTGCGTATTGAATTTTCATAAGTTCTCTAGGGATTGAATTAAATGAGATAACCTTATTATAGGGATCATGTGTGTTCTAGTAGATCATTATATGGGAGGGTTGGCTTTGGTGGTAAGCTAGCTTAGATGTTATCCAGAGTATAACTCATTTGCGATGTCCCTGCTCAGTAGGATAATATGGTCTTAAGTTAGTCTCCAATTATTAATTCCATTTGTCTAAGGAACCCGGGCATGGATTGGAATTAAAGGACTGGAATTGAAAGATGCAGTCTGGTTAAGTGTTTTGTTGTAAACGTCCGCATGTGTGGCTTGCAATAGTAATACTTAGGCAAATTGGAGGAAACATTAATATTGCTTTATCATAAGGTTTCAATATTTAATTGTTTCAATTGTTTGCGACTATGTTTTAATTTCTGCTTTAATTTATTGTTTTCAGACATGTTTATTCATATTGTTAACCTCTTAACATCAAACCCTTTAACCGGTCCCAATTTTCCTAAATGGAAGTTTTACTTCATGGAAATACTCTGTACTGCAAAACATGCCTATGTACTTTACATGGACCCACTGTCTCCTCAGTATTGGAACTGTACTGGTTATGAGCGAGAGTTCTATGATAAATGGGTAGCTTCTAATGAGTTTGTCCGCAAACTCATCCTGAACAGTCTGTCTTAAGAATAAAAGCTCAAGTACAAGAAGTACTGGACTGCTGTTGAGATATGGAGGGACCTTGTGAAAGTATCTGGGAAGGTGAGACAAACTGTCAGTTATAATCTTGTGGAGGACCTGGTTTGCAAGAGGATGACTGATGGGAGTTCGTTGCTTCTACACTTCGTCAGTATGATGATAATTATGAGAAAGTACCGAAAGAGAGGTGGACAAGTCAGTAAGCGGGCGGAAATAAACATTGTCCTGCACTCTCTGTCCGATTCTTATAATGATTTCATCAAGTCCCTCGGTACCAGGCCCGAGTTTACTCTTCCTGAGTTACTCTCAGCCCTGATGCGAGAGGAAACTGACCTTAGAGCATTGGAATTCGCTCCAACTTTGTCAGCTTTCGACAAGACAATTGCTGAAGCAAAAGAAATGCTTAAAATGTTAGATGAAGTTGATCTAGCAGAAGATGCCATCAGGCCATGCAAGCGCAAGCGAAGTGAAGTAGATTGTCTAGTGCTTGGCACGGGTAGACAAAGTACGTCATGTGCATTTATAACAGAAAAATGTTTAGCATCGGTTTCTACCCATTCTTGGGTAGTGGATACTGGAGCTACTGATCATGTTTGTTATACTTTGCAGGAGTTCAGGCCGACAAGGCAGTTGAAGCATGACGAGATTACCATCTCAATGGGCAGCGGAGAGCGAGTCTCAGCAGTAGCCATTGGAGATTTTACTTAATGCTTTGAAAGAATATTTTGATTTTGAGAGATGTTTTATATGTGACGGTTTTTCGGCGGAACATCATTTCAGTTTCCAAATTATTTAGTGATGGATATTCAGTTATTTTTGATAGTGGAGTTTCTATCATTGGTAATAACGGCGTTATCTATCATGGCAAACTGGTTGACTCTCTCTATATCATTGATTGTATGCATAATTCTTCCGTGAATGTTGCAAACTCATCCAATAATAATCATTTAAAGAGAAAGTTTTCTTCCGATGAGGATCAAACATATCTTTGACACTTGAGACTAGGTCACATAAATCTAAAGAGGATTAAAATGTTAGCATGCGATGGGCTCTTGGATTCTTTTCAAGTGGTACCGCATCAAATCTGTGAATCCTGTATAGAGGGTAAGATGACGACCAGGCCTTTTAAGGCAAGTCAATCTCGAGCAGAGGATGTGTTGGAATTGATCCACTCTGACCTATGTAGACCAATGTCCACGCAAGATCGTGGAGGTTATGAGTACTTCGCCACATTCATTGACGATTACACAAGATTCGGATATGTCTATTTGCTTCGCCATAAGTTTGAATGCTTTGAGAAATTCAAAGAGTTTAGAACTGAGGTAGAAAAGAAGCTAGGAAAGACTATCAAGACACTACGATCAGATCGTGCTGGAGAATACCTCTGTAACGAGTTCTTGCAGTACTTGTCAAACAACGGGATTACATCCCAGTGGACTTCACCAGGAACGCCTCAACAAAATGGTGTAGTGGAAAGAAGAAATAGAACTCTCTTGGAAATGGTCACGTCGATGATGAGTTATGCAAGCTTGCCGATTTCGTTTTGGGGATATGCCTTGGAGACAACGGCCTACTTGCTTAACCTGGTACCTTCTAAATCAGTTCTTAAAATGCCTCTGGAACTCTGGTATGGGCGAAAGCCAAGTTTGAACAGAGTGAGGGTTTGGGGTTGTCCAGCATATGTGCTGACAAAGGAACCTGATAAGTTAGAAAGTAGGTGTAAGCTGATGTTGTTTGTAGGATATCCCAGGCAAACGAAAGGTGGTTACTTTTATTATCCTGTGAATTAGAAAGTCGTTGTCAGTACTAACGCAAGATTCTTGGGGATGAATATGTAAGAAACCACAGATCCAAGAGTGAAATTATCCTCCACGAGCTTGAGGATAAGGAAGCAATTCCATCAGGAAAGCTTAGTGTAGTGGTAAATCCACCTGTAACAGGTGAGGCTATACCAACATTGCCACTAATGCAAGGTGTGGGACCAACGCGTACTGTGCCAACTACTGACACAGTTTAGATGCCTCGTCGCAGTGGGAGGGTTGTCCACCAACCCGAAAGGTATATGTTCATAGGAGAGTCTTCTGACTTGATCGCGGAAAAAGGACTGGATGATACCGATCCATGGACATATGACGAGGCAATATCTGATAAAGATGCAGACAAATGGCTGATCGCCATGGATTCAGAAATAGAATCCATTACGGCTATGGATGGATACTACTGATTTCTCAGATGGTTGTCGAGCCATAGGGTGAAAATGGGTATAGAAAAGAAAGAAATGAGCGAATGGTGAAATTACAGCTTTCAAAGCAAGGCAGGTGGCGAAGGGTTATAGTCAAAAAGAAGGTGTAGACTATGATGAGACCTTCTCACCGGTAGCCATGCTTAAGTCCATTCGTATACTCCTAGCCATAGCAGCACATAAGGACCTATAAAACTGGCAGATGGATGTCAAAACTCTGTTTCTGAATGGGTACCTAGAAGAAGGAAGGGACATCTATATGCAACAGCCAGAAGGTTATGTGCAGAAGGGCAAAGAACATTTGGTCTGGAAGCTAAGGAAGTCGTTGTATGGACTTAAACAAGCTTCACAGTCATGGAATCTGCATTTTGATGAAGTGATCAAATCTTTTGGATTTTCACAATTTTCAAATGAGAGTTGTGTGTACCGTCTATGTGTCAGCGGAAGCGTGGTATTCCTTGCACTTTATGTAGATGATATTCTCCTATTTGGCGACAATGTGGAAGTATTGTAGTGCATAAAGGGGTGATTATCCGAACAGTTTCATATGAAGGACCTTGGGGAGGCAGGATACATCCTAGGGGTAAAAGTATTGCGGGAGCGCAATAAGAGGATGCTGACCTTGTCTCAAAGGTCATATGTGGATACTGTGATTGCCCGTTTCAGCAAGCAAACTGCCAAGAAAGGTCTGTTACCCTTCAGACATGGCATATATCATTCCAAGGATCATTGTCCGGTGACAAATAGGGAGAAAGATGAAATGAGGAATGTGCCGTATGCATCGGCCGTGGGGAGCCTCATGTATGCAATGCTATGTAAGAGGCCACATATCTGCTTTGATGTAAGCATGGTAGCGAGATACCAGTCTAACCCTGGACAGGCGCATTGGACCGCAGTAAAGCACATACTCAAATACTTGAAAAGGACTTGAGACTATTGTCTCGTCTACCAGTGTGAGGAGTTGTGCTCTATGGGTTATACTGATTCGGATTTCCAGGAAGATCGAGATGAAAAGAAGTCCACCTCTGGCTATGTATTTACATTGGGAGGTGGGGCCATATCATGGAGGAGTGCAATGCAGAAGTGCATTGCTGACTCCACCATGGACGCAGAATATGTGGCAGCTTCTGAAGCTTCAAAAGAAGCAGTATGGTCTCGAAACTTCCTTCTGGAGTTGGACGTGATTCCTAAGCTGCCCAAGCCCATCACGGTATATTGTGATAATTCAGGAGCTGTTGCTAAATCAAAGGAACCATGAACTCACAGAGCAACAAAACACATTGAAAGGAAGTACCACATTATACGAGAAATTGTAGCTAGGGGTGGTGTGCTAGTAGAGAAGATTGATACAAAAGATAATCTAGCGGATCCATTCACAAAGGCTCTGCCTCAGAAGGTCTACGAGATGCATGTACGTAACCTTGGGCTGAGGGCAAAGCTAACCACGTTGAAAGATTGATGTAATAGCTAGATTAGTTTAGACGCGTTATACTCTGGAAAGCACCTGTATAATGCTTTGAGTATAAGTGGGAGATTGATAGATTTATATACTGAAAGCATTATGATTGGTATATTATGTACAAGGTCGATTGGTTAATATATTGGAATCATAAATGTTGTATGTTCATCTCCTGTCTGAATTAACAAACATGTGTCGCAAATGCAATTATCCTCTTATCTCGTCGATAGGGAGATCATACGGTGTGTAGTAGATCACGGAAGATTGTATGGATCGTTTGACCTAGTGAGATATAAATAGTTATCACAACTGAGACAGTTCCAGGATAAACTATCGGTGTAGGCTGCAGCATAAGCAGTAATAAGCATCTTATCTTGGATGGCTTGGTATGCTGGTGTGGGTCACACATTGATAAGGACCTAAGTCGAGATCGATTCTTTTATCTGACATTAAAAGAATCTTGATCTCTATGGCTTGAATATGGGAATTAATTAATTGATAGGCCTTATTTGCTATTGGCATTCTGGTCCCTGGTCTGGCCCATGAAACTCAAGCCCAATAGAAGTCCTGTATTTTCCTATAAATAGGCCTCAGTTCCTCAGATCTCAACACCCCACAAGATCATAAGTTGGACACAGCAAACCAGGTTTTGCGAGTTGTGGTGATCGACTAGATCTGAGAAACGAGGAAGAAATTCTGCTGCTCAACCGAGCAAGGAATCTGAAGGGAATCTTCACCAAATATTCAGATTGAGTAGGGATACAGATCAGAAGATCATATCAAAAGGATTATCTTCTTCTTCTCTCTCCTTCTTGTTTTCAAGAATTTCTTGATTATTTTCATAGATTTATTTCCTCAATCTGTTAGGAATTAAATCTTTGTGCATGGGAAAAGATTAAGAGGAATCTCCGCGCACTCGTTCTTCAGGGTTTCGCAATCCAGGTATTCCGCAAAACCCCCTTATGCATATTCATTAGGAGCATGTCAGGATTAATCATAGGCATAGCAATTTATTTTGGATATTCCAATTAACGATCCTTGGCAAACGGACTTCGTGATTCAGTTCACGAATCCCTTGAGTTCCTACATATAGTAACCTTTTCACGCTTTTGCTACCTTGTTGGCACGAACCTCTGCAAAGTATAACAAACATGGTCGATAGCTCCAGTATCCACTACCCACGAATGAGTAGAAACTGATGCTAAACATGTTTCTTTTACACATGTACATGTTGTACCTTGTCCAGTCTATCTAACTTGGTTTTTCTTTTCAAGTGACCAGCCATGCCACATCGAAAACACTTGTCCTTCTTAGATGCTACACTAGGTATCCTTTGAAGATTACATTTAGCAGTTGTCTTTTTAGCTTTCTTCTTCGTTACTCTTTTGTGTTTCTTGCCCTTTTATGCAATAGAGTGATTTCTAGACGCAACCAAGGCAACCTTTTCTGGAAGTATGATTGATTCCACTGTCATCAAGTTATTGAGAATCTCATTACGAATAAACTCTTACTTGTTCTAGACAACATTCAGTCTTAGGTTTTCAAATGATTTAGGTTAAGAGTTTAGTATGATATCGACCTGGGCATCCCCATCAATACCACCACTATACCACGTCAGTTCATCCATGTTAGGAATATTTTTAGACCCCTTCATTGTAAACCAATTCATAATCATAGTTTGATATGTTTTGGTGGATCAAAGCTATAGCAACTCAGTATCGTGTCAATTGTAAAATTTCATATATAGAAATTCATACTCGAGTTGTAATAGATAAAAAAATAGAAAGATTTTGGTTTGCTAAGGGAGTCAGCCAACTTACCTAATTGCTGAAGATTGTCGAAGATCATAAAGGGCAAAGAAGCGACAAGAATGTTGAAGAAGGAACTCCAGCAAACTACGGAGACATCTGATGCACATCAGTAGCCAGCAGACGACAATCAGCAATCAAGAGAAAGATTACAAAGCCAAAAATCAGACCGATTACAAGTTACGAGAAGAACCAACCAACTAAGAGAATGAAACAATCATCATGAAGAAAAAGGGGTTCAGACCTACAAAAGATCCGTTCTGACAAGAGACTATTAAAGATAGATGCTACGTCAATCAGAGACAAGGAGACTTGAAGTGTCTTTGTCCGACGCAGAAAAAGGAAGCATGCAGATAGACTAGCATTCCCTTTGAG
Source organism: Plectranthus barbatus (assembly GCA_026898455.1). NCBI lineage: Eukaryota > Viridiplantae > Streptophyta > Magnoliopsida > Lamiales > Lamiaceae > Plectranthus > Plectranthus barbatus. The sequence continues at coordinate 501,003 of JAPKLW010000105.1, read as the reverse complement.
CCTAACGGATAAGATTCAAATGGTCGTTTGAATCTTCACCTATAAATAGGTGCCATCCTTAATTGATTCAAAGGTTACATACAAGAGACAACAAAAGAGATAAAACACAGTCTCTCTAACACGTGAACACAACCGAGCCAAGTTCTTAATTGAAGCTTCTTGTAAGCTTTCATAACAGAAGCTCGAAGACCTAAGAAGTTTTTCTTCTTAAAGGTATATTGGGATTCCTTCTACTCCAGAAAGAATCTAGCAGTCACTATTGCAGAGCAAGAGTGATTCGTACGGGTAACGCCAACTCAAGGAAAGGTTCCGGTAAGAACTATAAAACTCCCCGCAGTTGACGTCCGAGGAGAAGGGAGGTTTTTCCTCACTCTAAGGAGCGACACCGGTCGATGATTGGAGATCGAGGTGCTTGAAGGTGCGCGCTGACCAGACGGAGGAGCTGCTCAACCTTAGAGAATATGTCTGACCTTGTACTCATTCTTCTAGTGAAATTTTCACTCAAAAGACTGGAGAGTAGACGTAGAACAATTGTTTGAACCACTATTAAAACCCTTGTGTCATTTATTGCTTTATTACTCTATCTGTTTATCGTTAGATCATTTGAAACTCAACACACCAAGTGTTGCAGTATAAACCGTAATCAATCTAACGAATACTCGAGCTATAACGTTTGGATAAACACTTGCTAAGTCATGAACTTATCAAGATACGTGCAAGATAAATTAAATACTTCCGCTGCATATATCATAACTCTGATTGGGGACCAACAAGTGGTATCAGAGCGATTGGTCTTTACAGACTAGCTGCTTCTGACTCGCCAAGGACCAGATCCAGATTTTCCTTGCATATCTGGGTTTCTTTGTTTAGCTCAGGTTCAAGAAAATGGCACACAACGCAAAGCTTCCCAAGTTAACTCCAGAATCCTATTCTACCTGGAAAAATAGGTCGATGATCATATTATTGAACGTGCATCCAGAGAAGAGACGAGTGATCGAAGTTGGACCCATCAAGATGTAGAAGGTGAAGACAAGGGTCGGAGAGGACGTAGAAGGACCAAACATAATGGTGGATAAGCTGCTTGAAGAATGGACTCAAGAAGAACGAGCATGTGATCAAATAAATTACGTCGCCATGGATCTAATATTAGGTGCCTTATCACCTACTCTAATGGTTGAAGCATTGGAGTACAATAGTGCTAAAGAAATGTGGGATTTTCTCAGCACTTTGGACAAAGAATTGGACCAGATGAAGAGAAACAAGCTACAACAATAGGTAGACAGGTATGAATCATTTGTTTGATTCTAGGTGAAACCATCAAGGACATAGAGGCAAGATTCAACAAGATTGTAGCTGAGTTAAAGAAGTTGGGAAGGACATGCGAACTTCCTGACATGAATTCAAAGATCCTCTCAAGACTACCTAAGGAGGATTGTTTCATCAAAGTAACCAATCTAAAGGATAAACATATGTCGAAAATTAGCACCAAAGACGTGTTTGCTCAACTAGAAGCTCACAAATGGGATATCGCCCACATCAACAAGAATGAGGTTGTTCGTGCTGCAGTTGACATTCAAGAACCATTGGAAGGTGCAGCATTCTTTGTGAACAGAGATGGACAAAAGTCGAAAACAAAGAAGCCATTCCACTCAGATCGACCTGCTTAATCCTATTCAACAAAGAAGATACCTTCCATCAGCGGATCGCACTTCAAAGAAGATGAATGCTCCGTGAGCTAGCTGGAGTAACAAATGAAGAGACTTCTAAAGCTATTGTTGAAAGCAAAATGAAAGAAGGCAGATCTCCAACAGACAACAAAAACAGCAAGAGAGTACCAAGAACATGCTGCGAGTGCAATTCTCCGGATCATCTAAAGTTCGAATGCCCAAATGTAGATCCAGAAGAAAGAGAACGACTAAAGAAGCTATTCGAAAGACGCACATCGAAGGTGTTCACCAAAGCATTGCTGACAAGGACAAAACTACCAGACATCCCAGATTATGACTACAAAAACTACTCATCAGAAGATGAAGAGGATGTTTGAATGGTGTTCACGGCAGACATTAACAAAGAGCAGACTGGAGACTCAGCTCTAGCGGCCACAGCAAACCAGGTAACAAACTCCACTCTGTCTATTGCTTCAATTTCTGATAATATGCATGACACTGCTGATTCATTTTGTTCAGAATCAGTTGAAATAAATGGTGGAATACTTGCTAAAAGAGTTTTCAAAGGTTCATACATTAAAGGATATTCTAGTCACGGAAAATTCCTCTCTGAAGTCTCAACATTCAATTTTGACCAGTTAGATTGATAAATCTAGGTCAGCAGACAAGGAACTTTTGAAGTTAAAAACCGAATTCTCCGTCTTAAGCAGTATTTAGAGTACCTTAAGACAAGAAAATGAAAGTTTGAAAAGTAATCACTCCGTGCCAAATGTATGTCAATGCAAATTTTCAAAAAGCACGAGAGATTTAGATGATATTTTGAGTGTCCAAAGAAGTTCGAAGAACTTTGCTGGAATTGGTTTTGATAATGAAAAGTCTTGTGTCGCTGAATCTTGTAAGTCAAAGAAGATTACTTTTGTCCCAGCCACTGGGAAGATTCAACAGACCTCTAGGAAAGACAAGAGGGAAAATGTTAAGATAATTGAACAGCTGAAATGCTGGCAGACCATATCCCTCAGCTGACTACTCAGCAGAGATTGAACTTTCGATCTGCTGAAAAGAAGCCAACAAAGTCATTGTATGTTACCCAGCAGACTGTTCCATCTGCTAGGACGATTCATACAAATCATAGCAAGGCTAAGAAATCTACTAAGGTTGCAAGGAAGCCAACACACACTCCAAGTAGAAGGAACAACTACTTGAGGTCAGAGTCTACTTTAAAATATTTTCAAGTAGAAGAAACAACTACCTCACATCCTTATGTTGATTATCGAAACTATGCCAACAGGAACGGAAAGGAAGTGAGACGTGATGATAAAAGAAGCATCAAAATCATGAAAGTCTGGATTCCCAAGGGAATAATCCAGAAAATTAATCTCGCAGAACCCGTAATTGATCAGGTACCGAAAATATAACTTCTTTGTTTTGTAGGAACAGGGTCCAGAAAGAAGATTATCGAGAAAACTCTAGGAATGGATATTAGACAGTGGATGCTCAGGTCACATGACAGGAGATGAAGAGATCTTCACATAACTTTGCAAGTTCCGAGGAGCCTCAGTCTCATTTGGTGACAACTCTAAGGCCACAATAATCGGAGGAGAGTGCATCGAGAAAAATGGAATGCGAATAATCAATGTTGCCCTCGTCGATAGTATTAAGCACAATCTACTAAGCATCTGCCAGCTAAGTGAATGTTTTGAGGAATCAGAAAAGGAGGAATCTACATTGCTGATTGGGAAAGTGGTCAACAAGCATTGTGCTTCATAGCATTCAACAAGGAAGAAACAAACTAGCTATGGCACAAAAGGCTAACGCATCTGAACTTTAAAACCATCAATTATATTGCTAGAAATAACATTGTTGCAGGTTTACCACAAGAAACCTTCAAGAAGGCAGGAGTATGCAGAGCCTGTCAACAAGGAAAGCAAGACAAAGAGTCCTTCAATTCAAATCCAGAAAATGCCACTTCAGACAGATTCCTTGAGCTACTGCATATGGATTTATTCGGCCCTGTGACTCCACCCACTGTAAGTAACAAACTCTATACTTTAGTTGTTATTGATGATTATTCCAAGTACACATGGGTGAGGTTACTCAAAAGCAAGGACGAAGTGAAAACTATCCTTCTGGAGCTGATAATCAGAGTTCAAATCGACAAGGAGCTCATGGTCAAAAGGATAAGATCTGACAACGGTATAGAATTTTGCAATGGAGCATTGATGGACTTCTGCGCCAATGCTGGAATAGGACTTGAAAGATCCACTACAAGAACACCCCACCAGAACGGTCTGGCAGAAAGAAGGAACAGAACCTTGAATGAAGCCGTGTGTACAATTCTTGCCGATACAGATCTAAGTCAAAGATACTGGGGAGAAGCAGTAATGAATGCTTGCTACACGCAAAATCAAAGCGGATTAAATCTTTGCTTCAACAAGACTCCCTATGAAGTATATCATGATCGTAAGCCTTCTTTAGCTCATCTTCGTATTTTTGGTTCATCATGTTATATCCATAATAATGGGAAATCGAAATTAAGTACTTTTTCTCCCAAAGCCGATGAAGGAGTGTTTCTATGATTTGGACATCAGTCTCATAAGGGATACAGAGTGCTTAATAAGACAACCAAACTTGTGGAAATAACATACAATGTTATTTTTTATGAAGCTACTTTAGTGCGCATGACCATAAAAAGCCAAAGAGATTAGTTTCACGAAACCAATGATGTCAATGGACCTTCGGGCTTGAATACTTCCGAAGCTGAACCGAATGATCCAACTAGGTTAATGAATGAATCATCATCTCTACTGGAGACCTTGACTGATCAATCGACAGTCAAGAGGGCCTGTGATGCAATCGATAATGCTGAGGCCACCGTACAATCTCTCGAAGAACTTACAGATCAACAGGGAACTAAAGGAGATAAAGACAATCAACAATCTGAAGGTTCCTAGAATGGCGAGAGATCTAATGAAGACTACCCTGCTGAAGACATCCAGGAGCAGCCTGTTGCAGATAGGAGCACTACACCAGTAATACAAAATCCAGCAGACAAAATGTGAGAAGACAATCCTTCAACAGAAGACGACTCAACAAGGGTAGCAGACAGCTTGGAGACTCTACAGCTTGTTGATGTACCAGTTTCATAAGAACCCATCGGACCATCCAGCAGTCAAGTCATTCCTATAGAAGAATTGCAAAGACCAAAATGGCTACTCAGAGATCATCCTACTGAAGCGATTCTAGGAGATATGGCCGATCCAATCCGATCTAGACATAGTGCACTACTTGCCTGCTTCATATCACAAGAAGAGCCTACCAAAGTAGCAGACGCACTCAAATCAACAGACTGGATCAACGTAATGCAGGAGGAACTATCAGAGTTCACAAGGAATCATGTATGGGATCTCGTCAATCGTCTAACACATCAATCGGTAATAGGAACTAAATGGGTATTCAAGAATCAGAGAGATGAAAATGGACTCATCGTTCGCAACAAGGCCAGATTAGTTGCTAAAGGTTATGTGCATTGCGAAGGAATAGACTTTGACAAAACATTTGCTCCAGTAGCTCGCTTGGAAGCAATTAGATTATTCCTAGCATATGTTGCTCATCATAGGTTCACAGTATTTCAAATGGACATCAAGAGTGCATTCCTTAATGGCGAATTGAAAGAGGAAGTCTACGTGGAACAACCTCCAGGGTTCGAGTGCGGGAAGAAAGTGTATAGACTAAGGAAAGCTCTCTACGGACTAATGCAAGCTCCAAGAGCGTGGTATGAGACGTTATCACAATTCTTGCTGAAGAATGGATTCAGAAAAGGGAAGATCGACAGGACATTATTCTTGATCAAAGATGCTGAAGACATATTGCTTGTTCAAATCTATGTCGATGACATCATATTTGGATTAAGAAATCTAAATCTCTGCGAGAAGTATGCTCAGCTTATGCAAACCAACTTCCAAATGATTATTATGGGAAAATGTTATACTTCCTACGTCTACAAGTCGAGCAATCAGATGATGGGATTTTTTTTCATCAGGAGAAGTACACGAAGGATCTCATCAGCAAGTTCTGCCCAGAAAAGACGAAGACTCTGTGGATTCCATGAGTACAGCATGTGAGATATCAATGGATGAAGAAGGCGAATCCGTAGACCCCACAACACACAGAGGAATAATTGGCTCACTGCTATACTTGACAACCAGCATACCAGACATTTCTTATGTTGTAGGTGTATGTGCTCTATCAAGCGAATCCAAAGAAATGACACATGGAGTATGCTCGAAGAATTGTCATATATTTGAAGGGAACAGAATCTCTAGGAATTCGGTATCCCAGGGCAGACGATCTCACACTTATAGGATATTCAGATTCAGATTTTGGAGGTTGCAGAATTGACCGGAAGAGCACGAGTGGAGAAGGGAGGTTTGTACTCACTATAAAACTCCCAACAATCGACGTCCAAGGAGAAGGGAGGTTTGTCCTCACTCTAAGGAGCGACACCGGTCGAAGATTGGAGATTGAGGTGCTTGAATGTGCGCGCTGACCAGATGGAGGAGCTGCTCAACGTTAGAGATCAGGCCTGACCTTGTACTCATTCTTCTAGTGAAATTTTCAGTGAAAGGACTGGAGAGTGGACGTAGAATTGTTGTTCGAACCACTATAGAAACCCTTGTGTCGTTTATTGTTTTATTACTCTATTTGTTTATCGTTAGATCATTTGAAACTCAACACACCAAGTGTTGCAGTAAAAAATGTAATCAATCTAATGAATACTCGAGCTAAAATGTTTGGATAAACACTTGCTAAGTCGTGACCTTAGCAAGAAACGTGCATGATAAATTAAATACTTTCACTGCATATATCATAACTCTGATCGGGGACTAACAATCCATGAGGTGAATCATGTTAACTACGTGCTCTCTCAGCGAACTACCATCAATAATTTTCTTATGCACGGTTTTCCCTCATGAGATTGAATCTAGAAGTCCGTTCAAATTTAATATAAGTCGTAAAGAGATTATCTATAATATCAACAATATTATCATAAGATTGATGTTGTTGCGATAGTCCTTTAGAGATAGTGGTCATCATATAGCACATGAGTACATTGTTTGACTTGATCCACTTATTATAATAGTTCTGCTCCTAATCTGTTGAGTCATCATCGGGTACCTCTGGTCGTAGCTCAATAAGAAAAAGTTATGTTCCTCCTTAACAATGATATATTCCAAGTTGAGTTTTCATTCCACAAAATACGAACATATTCAATGTTAATGACATTGACTATAAACGTATCTGAAAATAACAAATAATTGAAAATTAGAACATATAAATCATTGTAGACTTATGATAAAATAATACAGTTGTTTTTTTGAATTGCCCAAATAATTTTACCGCAAGCCACATGCATGGATGTTTACAATAAAATCAATTGACCAGACTGCTTCTTTTAATTTTAGTCCTTTAATACAATCCATGTAAGTTATCCTAGATAACTGGAATTAATTATCAATGATTTAAAAAAGACCATGTTATCCTACTGAGCAAGGGAATCACAAATGAACCACACTGCTAACTTAGGTAATAAAAATCGATACTGTTTTCTAGAGACGTGATTTTTTTTACTTTTGTTATCTTAATTAATTCAATCATAGAAAACTTGTGAAACAATAAGTACGTAAGCTACTCATGTAGACGTTTACACAAAAGGTTCTAGCTTCTCACATGAATTAAATGTTTGATTCTAGAAATTTCATCTATCAGAACTTTTGAACAATAAAATGAGCAAAATACACATTTAGACATTTACTTATTGAATTATTCACTTCCAGTAAGAAATTTATTTGTAGAGATCTTAATCTTCACTTGCTTAGTAATTTTATTTGATAAGGTTTGGTGCACACATAATATTTCATGTTGCTATAAATTATGATTTTGCTAAAATTCTATCATGTCTCACATGATACTATAATTTATTATCATAATTTAATACATGAAATAAAACACATAATCATGGTATATGACAATAACAAATAAAACAATAAAAGAACTCCTATTATCTATAGCATGCACGGATGGTTCACAGATAGTTAAATCACTGTTGGAGCATACTGTAAAGAAAATATTTTAGTGAGCTTTGTCATGTATTTAATCTCTTTTAATTAACCAAAATAAATGTTATCACATTGTTGATTTCTTATGATTGCATGTATTTCCACTTATCTTATATTGTAGACAATGTGGTAGGTGTGTCATCCCACTGAAAATCGCATTGTTGTGTAGACAATGTGGTAGGTGTGTCATCCCCTTGAAAATCGCATTGCTGTATTCCTTATAAGATATAAATGTATTCACAACTGAGATAGTTCTGGATAAACTATTATTTTAGGTTGTAGTATAAACTCGAGATAACTAATCTTGGTTATTAGTTTATACTAGTGCATGGTGTCGCATTGAATGGATCGTGATGAGGCATGTTCTTCGGTTCTAACTTTATCAAGAACTAAGGTCTCAGAAATTTTATTAGTTCTTAAACCTAAATGTGATATTTAGATATATGCAAATGATTGTTTGTTAGTTTGACCTACAATGGCTGAGAATCAAAAGGATGATTCAATACGCTTTGTTTCTTAGGTAACAACATTATTTGAATGTATTTATTATGTTACATTAGGGCACCGTGTCGTAGACATCCAGGTTGATGACATCCTTATAAGGAGCTCATAAGTTTTATCATATTAAACCTTGCTGGTGGAATTATTCCTACACGATAATAATGTTGAGAGGGTACTACTCAAGGAAGTAAGATATTAATTAATTAATTATGTCAGAGCTTTTAATTATTTAATGGATGTGTATTATCTTAAACACGATGAATTAATTAAGTTAAATAGAAGCCCTAGTTCACATCGGGATAGGATGGCAGTTGCAACATTAATTCTCTAGCGGAATGAATTAATGTTATAAGTTAAAATTATATTGTGGGCTGAATATATGTGTTTGGACTTATAGGAGGCCCAATCCTATACCATTCTAGAGATCCATGGCCTGGCCAAATTAGAAACCCGAGAAGAAGCCTATAAATAGGATCAAGTGGTTGAGAGAAAAACCTAATAAAAATAATTCCACAAGTTCATGTGTTGAATGATGGGTAGGGTTTTGTTCTCTCAAAACACTAAAGATCTGGATTTACTATGCATCTAATCTGGATTTTCTTTGCATCTAACGAATCGGAGGATTTTTGTCCACCCTATATCCGATCGTGGTTCACCGGGACACAAGCTAGAAGATCACCAGTGGAGTCAATCTTCAGATTTGTATAGATCTATCAAGTTAATTCTTGATCTTCTCGATTTAATTTCTAATAAACCATGTTTGTGTACATTTAGTATCCAACATCGATCGTGGGGATGAATCGCCTTTACCGACGTATTCCATCAATTGATATTAGAGCCACGTTCGTGGTTGTTGGCTCTACCAGAGACATGCAGTCGGATGTTATTTAAATCATCTAAGCATGTCGTCGATGATTATGCATATTTATTTTGTTCCGCGTGGTTCCCAATTTGTTTATGGTTTTAGCGCGATGGTTTATTTGCGGTTTGTAATCATTTTTTAATACTAGAAAATCCGTTGTTAGTATAGGAAATGATGTGATTTTATTTCCTACAATTTTTATATCAATTTTGATGTAATTTGATACGAAAAATGAGACTAAGAAATGAAGAACAAACATTGACAGAAAAACTACCAAATCACAGTCGCGCAGGGGCTATTTGTGGCACAGCCACGGCCCATCGACCAACTGGTGGAAGTGAACAACCGGTGGGGGCAGGAGCTAGGTCGGGACCTAGCCTCCGCACCACTTATGGCAATGGACGATGACGGCAGGTGGTGCAGCACCGGTGGCAAAACACAATTTGGGGTTGTTTAGTAGTCTATTTTTGTGGCGTCCCTAGCGTGCAGTGGGGCGGCAAATGGTGACGGCGGTGGTTGACAATGGAAGCCTAGTGGTAGGTGACCACCGGGACATTGGGGGTTGGCTAGGATGGCGATGGAATGAATGGCAGTGAGGGTAGCAGAATTAGCGGCCACAGCCGCCTGAAATCAGGTTCACGTGATATTCTTGCGATTCTGCCCGCGTGCAACCAGATTTTGTGCGTCAATTGGTGGCTTTTTTGGGTCGTATAAATTGTGGCAGCGAGATGATCTCACTTTTCATACTTAGGGCTATAAAGCCCAATATCTTTCAAAGGTTGAGGATCAATTGTGGCGGCACAATGGGCCGAAGAAGTCAGCCCAGCCGCAAAAAAACATTAATTTTTTTTGTTGACAGCACGCATTTAAGCGTTTCTCTGTGCTCATTCGGAGGCGATCCTCCTATGGATTTCTAGTACCGATGACAAAGAGTTGTAGTCCGTAACTAGGGCTTTAAATCCTAGTAGGTTACCGGCATGGTGGTCGTTGGAATTAATGGGAACGGAGGCAAGAAAAGTGCCATGTGCTTTGTTTTTTGCCCAGGCTGCTCAACTAGCTGTTTTCTCCGGCCAATTGGCAGTGATTTAAGAATGAATCTTCAGTGTCATTGGTTGGAGAAGGAATTCCATAAAAAAATTTCAAAGCCCATTAGGTTTCGATTGTTGACTGAGCATCGTTTGCTAGCAACAGTGGCTCAGAAAGGCCATTTGCAGAAAATTTAAAAGCCTAATTTTTGAATGGTTCGATGTCTAGATCCGATTTGAAGGCCCATTTAAAGAGTTGTATATACAATATTCATTTAATAGAATAGGTAGATATGTAGGTACACATCTTGAGGCCACGAGGAAATTTCATATGTTCTTGGATGATGTGTTTTTATTCACCAAACATGTTGTATGTTTTACATGTTAGGAGAATGCTAGAATTTGTTTAATTATATATTGCATGTTGTTAAAAACCTTCAATTTAAAATGATTAAGTGATGTAAAATAAATTTTTATTTATTTATTTAGGCCTCCACAATTGGTTTTATAAGTAATTTTTTGTGTTGTTCTCGTGACCCAAGTCGTCATCCCCCAACGGATACAACATTCAATGGTTTACTGGATAAGACTTGTAATAAAAATTAATTTTATCTTTAAATGAATTGTGTGGCACTCGTGTGACCCTGGATTTCACCCCCTCAACGGATGTGTCATTCATAGTTCATTGGTAAAGATTTAATTCAAGATAATCTTAAGAAATTATTTGCAAGCGAAGTAAAGTCCTAACGGTAAGGTCATCAATTGTGAATAATTTTCTTTTTGGTTAAATTGTGGTCATCACTTAGATGTGAATTTCTATATAATTCCCCGAAGGAGTCCTTATTTTAATTCACATGGCTTGTGTATATGGTCCGACTATTTTTTCCATTCATCATAAAGTAGAGGTTGACGTGATACTGGAATTAAAGATAGTATGTCTAGTCAATGTATATGTGTAAACATCCACCCACTATGGCTTGTATATATATTTGTTAGGCTATTAGAGTTTGCATTAACAATGGTTTTGAAAGTTTTCAAGTTTTATGTTTCAATAAATGTGATTTAAATGCTTACATGTTTCCATTTAATTTATTTCAATGAACATCATGTTGTTTAATCTGCTTATGACTATCCTCAATCAAAACAAGCTTAATGTTCCTAATTATTTGGACTGGAAAAGAAATCTTGATATAATACTGGTTACTAATAAGTACAAATTTGTACTCAACACACCTGCTCCAGGATCTCTGACTCCTGCTTCAACTGAAGAGCAAAGGGAGGCTCACAAGAAGTGGAATTAGGCTAATTTGGCTTCTATATCAAATGTGTTGCAACAACAACATCAGAATATGTCTAATGCTTTTGATATTATGTTGAACCTCTAGGAACTCTTCGGTGAGAAGGATAGGTTTTCTCGGTTCAAGGCAATTAGGAAGATTATGTCTATCTCTATGCCTGAGGGAGTGTCTACTAGAGATCATGTTCTCAAGATGATGGAATATTTACAGGAGATTGATCTTCTTGGTGGAAATATCGGTAATGATTCAAAACTCGATATAGGTCTACACTCACTTCCTAAATCCTATGAAATCTTCTACATGAACGTGATCAGGGGTAAGAAGGACTACACTTTTTTTGAACTTCTTAATGAATTAGTTGCAGTGGAAGGTCTCATGGGTAAGGGATCACTGGCTCTAGTTTTTTGAAGGCATCCTCTTCTTTGTATCACGGTGATAAGAAAAAAAAGCCTAACAAGAAGAAAAAGGGCAGTGGGAGCAAACGAGTAGCACCTTCTGGTTGTGTAGCACCTTCTTGTGGTGTCAAGAAACTTAAGGGAAAGTGCTACAAGTGCAACCGATAAGGGTATTAAAAATCTGATTGTCCCCTGTTGAAAAGGGGAACTCGGGTATGTCTTCTGCTTTAGGTGTTGAAACATGTATTGCATCTTGTTATAGTCTTTCTTGGGTAGTTGATACTGGTGCCACTGATCATGCTTGTTTTCTCTGCATGGTTTGTGTAAAAAATGCAACTGAGTAAGGGCGAGATTACCATAAGCTTGGGGAATACTGCAAGAGTGGTAACTGTTGCAATGGGAGATGTGCACTAATCTTTTTCTCATAATTTTTTAGTTTTAAAAGACGTTTTATGCGTGCCTAGTTTTAGAAATAATTTATTTTCAGTTTAGAAACTATTTTCGAATGGATATTCTGTTACTTTTAATAACAATTTTATTATTATGAGAAATAACTCTTTTATTTGTTCTGGCATGTTGGGTAACTCTTTATATACTATTACTTGTGCATATCATACTATAACCGAAACTCATGCATCTTCATTATCTAAAAGAATATCTTCTTATCTGGTGAATCAAACATATCTTTTGCATCTGAGATTGGGTAATATTAATCTAAGGAGGACCCAAAGACTAGTAAGTAGTGGATCATTGGAATTCCTCCAAGTTCTACCATTCTTAGTCTGTGAATCCTGTTTGTAGAGTAAAATGACTTCCAAAACTTTTAAGCCTAAGGGAAATAGAGCTACAGCTGCTCGATCAACAAGGTACCCTATCTGGAAAGCAGCAATATCCCCATGTATCATAGTCATCCTCATGTCCGAACCCTCTAACTTTGAAGGCAGCTGACAAAGGCACACTCCCGGAGCCTTTCATTATAGTCACTGATGTCATAAACTCCTTGGTTAACTCCATGTTGGTCGGCCACTGCTCCTTCAAATAGCCATGAGGAGTAATTGAGGTTAAATTTCACATAAAATTAATAAGTAAGACAAGAATTGAAGTTTTGGAAGAGATAATTTCGAGAGAACTGAGATTGGGGCAAAATGAGCCCTAATTTCCCATTTAATATGAAACAGATTTCGACCCAGTTGTAGGGGGTTAGGTCAAAATTTAGGCTTTGTCCCTCACTCTTGATTCGATTTCGACCGAATTGGGACATAGGTTTGCCCAAGTTTGGTCGAACTGAAGAGTATCCAGGCCAAAATTTTCAGATTGAGGGCAAAATTTCTTCTTTGTAATCACTTCCATGCCCCATCTCGACCGGACCCTCCTCATCTCGAGCAAAATCCACTCTCGAATTACGAGTTTTCAATGTTAAATCATCATTTCCTGCAGATTCACCAACCAAGATTACTTATCCCCCATTTTAACATCATGTCTACCATTACCAACTAACACAATGCAAGCTAAACAACAACTACAATTTATTCAAAACACAAACACACAAATCAACTAGAAAGCAAAGTAAATTAGGTTGCCTCCCAACAAGTGCTTGTTTAAAGTCGTTAGCTCGACTCCTTACCATGTTCATCCTTTGTCAAAACTCTTGTAGATTTTGAGTATACCTTTTTCTACCGATCGAACCTTACTCGAAAGTAACTTATGCATGGAGATCTACCTTGCACCATTCTCATACTTCCAAGGATGTTTGAATATCTTGAAAAACTCCCCCAAGCCTTTCATCTAACTTACTCGCCGCGTGCAATAATAAGCACGTTCTCATTTACCTCAACAACACTTACAACAACAATAGCCAACTTATTCTTCAACTTTACCTCCATTGGCTTCACAAACTCTTCTTCACAAACCTTGTCTGTTACCAACATCACATTGTCCAAAAGACTTGCTATTTCCGACATCTTGTTAGGTTCTTCCGGCAAAGGTATCTCACTATCACCCTTTTTCACATCTTTCTTGGTGCCTTCATTCGCCTCATCTCTTTCAAGTGGATCTTCACTTTTCTTTTGTGGTTCTTCCTCTTGCAACACCACTATCTCCTCTTTTTTTACTTCATCTATCCTCTTTACCTCCATAATTTCCATTGGCTTATTAATCACACCACAACTCATCTTTGGGATTATTTTCGGTTTCCTTAAAGCTTTCTCATCTTGATTTGTTTCCCTCATTTGCTTGGAAATGGTCGATATTTGCATTGAAGTCTCCTCAAGTATGCTATCATGCTTCTCAAACATTCTCTCATTCACCGCCTCACTCCTCCTACTTGGCCTCATCAACAACATAAGTTGGTCTTGCATTAGATCTAATTGACTCCTTCACGAGTCATTCTCACTAGATTCATTTACCAACTTCACCGTATGGCATCTCATTTATTTTCCTTTGCAAATCATCCAACCTTTCTGTATCAACTCTTCTATTCTCAATGTTGAATTCCACTCTTTCAAATCCTTGCTTCCTTCGTTATTCCTCCAAAATTTGACCTTGTAATCATGCACACCCTACACAAGTCCACAAACTCCAATTATCAATCTAACAAACAATTTCACGAACACTTGAACTACAAACAACACAATTTTAACAATTGCAAGTAACCTACGAATTGAAGTCCCCAGCAGCAGCGCCTTTTTAAAACTTGATACGCTAGAATTTTGATCAACAAAATTAACCAAATCTCAATCAAATTTAGAATAAAAATATCAATCCAGGTTCTTCTTAATTTGTCTACTTAGACACCGATTACTATTGTATTGTGCTTGTATCCAAGTAACTTAATTCATTAAGAATGTTTTTAATCTAATCAAAGAAACTAAAGCTTATCTATGTAACAATCACTAAGAATCGGAATGCTTCAATCTCGATTGTCAAGGTAACAATTCACTTTGCTTTTCCACAACTAGCTCACAAACAATACAATCAAATCTCACAAATTGATAGAATTTACAAATGAGAAAAATAGGATATTGACATGAACGTTGTAATGAACCCACAATAAGTGATAGAATGTTGTAAGCAATCTTTAATCCTCCTAGTAATGATCAATCCACCCTATGTTATCAAATCCCCTTAGTACCGGTGAATTAGAAATTGATGAAATAAGACTCTCAAGCTGTTACGTTATCAAATCATATCTCACTCCCAAAGGTTCGTGGATTATGGACCTACAAGCTATTCCCGCACATGGACTGGGTCAACACTTGCATGCAAACATACTAATCAAGACATCTAAATTCGTGGAATGGCTGCAATTTTGATGCCAATAAATCAAGCAATTGGTTAATGCCTACATCACATGACTGTGGAAAAAGCCCTAGTATGTTGCAATTGACTAGGAGAAAGTAAACAAACATTCATTCAACTCAATAGATTCAATACATTATTCAACCAATATCCTAAAATGGTTTAACCACTCATACCTTTGATTAGGCTCAATTTAATTACAAAAGTAAGAGAATCCATTTCAAAAGAAGGTAGAGAAGAGTAATTTCCCCAAATGTTGATCTTCGTGCTTGGATCTTCAATCTCCTCTTCAATTTGCATCTAATTGGATGGATTTTGCATTGATTCTCCCTTGATTTGATGTTTGCAGATGTTTGGAAGCGATTTGGAGTGAGTAACAACCTAATTTTCCCCTAATTCCCTTTCAAAAATTCCAAAAGTTCTTAACCAACTCGATTTCCCCCTTTTTATATTAAGTAATAGCATCCAAATTTTGCCCGAGAGAAGATCGTTTCGACCGAGATGGCCAAAACCTTATAAACTTCATGAAAAACCCACAACATTTTGCCTGAGACAGAAGCATCTCAGTTAAAATTTGCCTCTATAGAGCAAATTTTGACCAAGATCAATAGACCTTGGTCAAAATCTACCCTTCAGAGGCAGATTTCGACCGATCCCATACGGGTCTGGTTCAAAATTTAGCTATGTTCCACCCCTTTCAGCTCCCACGCTCCATCTGGGTCTAAATCCACTTAGCACATGCACAATGTAGGTCGAAATCACTCTAAAGGTAAGCTTAACTTGTGGATTTATGCTCAAATGCTCACTAAGACAACTCAAACACAAACCAACTCAAAAACACATCAAATCTAAACAGAAACCTATGATAAATGGGTGAAATAAACATGATTTATCACAATAATGCATCAATAAAGTGGTCATTTAACACACTTACAAGGCCACGCGACGAATCGCAAGCCCATAGCCCACGTCCGACCGGCCTCCACCATTGTCTTTTGCCTGCTACTGCCGCCCTCAGACATCCCCGGCACCGCCCATCGCCGATCATCACCATTGCTCCCTGGAGGAGACGCACAGGAGTCTAGACAGAGTGCACGCAGGCAGTGCGCACAATCCCTAGGGTTTGTGCAGTGCGTAGCTCACCACCGGTCGTCATAGTTATCACCTCCTCAATCCCGAGTCATTGCCTCGCTGGTCATCATCGCACGCAAAAGAGGAAGGCAGCCACGAGTGTGTAGCCGCGCGCATGAAACGCTAGGGTTCCGCCTCGTGCGCTCCTTGCACCGCCAACCACTACTCGCCCAACGTTCGTCCTTGCCGCTGTCGACAGTCTCGGAACTAGACGCTACCACAGCTGATTTGAGAGCACGGCTGCTCCCCAGACGAATTCGTAGCATGCAGTGAACCCTAGGGTTCTGCCACGGCTGCGCCACTGCCTCTGGCACCGGCGCCCTCATTAGTCTTTTAATTTTACATATATGAATTATAATTGAAATTACAAGGAAATAAAAACCTACTAAAATTTGGAAATTAAATCTAACCATGGATGTATCTCGTGGATTAGAAAATGGATCCTTATAAATGGGCATATTAACCCGAGAACCGCGAGGAACAAATAGTATAAAATCCAATAAAAACCATACATTGCAATTAAATAATAATAATAATAATCATGCATATTCATAAACAGTATTATTTTTCCGATAGAGCCAATTAATTCAACCTAGCTCTGATACCAATTGAAGGGATTGCTGGCAAACTGAATTTCCAATCCATAACCCATGTTAGAATGGAATATCAAAAATAAATTGCTATACCTATGATTAATCCTAGTAGGCTCCTATTGAAATGCAGAAGAAGGTTTATGCGGAATACCTGGACTATAGGAACTGAAGAACTGGATGTGTAGAAGATTTGTTCCTTGATCCTGTTTCTTGAGCAACAAGATTTAATCCTACAAGTTGAAGGAATTAAATCTATTGAGATTATTGAGATAATTTCAAAAGAACTAGAGAGAAGAGAAGAATTTGATCCTCCAGATCTGATCTTCTGTTCTGTATCCCAGCTCCGATCCAAAAATCTGGTGAAGATTCCCTCTGGATTTTGTACCTATCGAGAAAGAGAATTTCCTCGTCTTTCTTAGATCAGTTGTCTTCTATCACAACTCCTAATTACTAGTTTGCTTCTTAGAAACTTATGATCTTGTGGTGTGTTGAGATCTCAGAACCTGTGGGGTATTTATAGGAGAATTCTTAGCTTAGATGGGCTTCAGCTTTCATGGGCCAAACCAGGGACCAGGATGCAATAGCAAATAAGGCCTGTCAATTAATTAATTCTCATATTCAATCCAGTATATAATTAATTAATTAATATTGATTCATGCCACCAGAGAATCAAATTGTCCTACCTATTTGCTACCACGTTATGAGGAACGGGTTTTATAGACTCGAAAAATCCTTATATTTAAATTTACAGACATTCATTAATTAATTTGAGCTCTAACAAGTTCTGAAATCAATTAAAATATTTTAATAGAACCTTTTAAGTTGCTCAGGGAATGTCACCATCCTATACTAGATGTGGTTACCTAGTTCCAGTACCAGACAGTTATACACAAACTGCTATCACCCAAGATACAAATATACAAGCTCAACTAGAGCCTTTCACTACAACTCAAAGTGATACACAATCTGTGTATACTTCTATACCTTCATATAGGCTTAGGATCTCATCAAGCCATAGAGATTTAGATTCTTTTAATGTCAGATGAAAGAATCGATCTCGACTTAGGTCCTTATCAATGTGTACCCCACACCAGCATACCAAGCCATCCAAGATAAGATGCTTATTATTGCGTATGCTGCAGCCTACACCGACAGTTTATCCTGGAACTAGCTCAGCTATGATAACCATTTATAGCTCGCTAGGTCAAACGATCCATATGATCTTCCATGATCTACTACACACCGTATGATCTCCCTATCAACGAGATAAGAGGATAATTGCGTTTGCGACACATGTTTGTTAATTAAGACCGGAGATGAATATACAACATTTATGATTCCTTGTATATTAACCAATCGACCTTGTACATAATATACCAATCATAATGCTTTCAGTATATAAATTCATCAATCTCCCACTTATACTCAAAGCATTATACACGTGCTTTCCAGAGTATAACGCGTCTTAACTAATCTAGCTATTACATCAATCATTCTACGTGGCTGGGTTCGCCCTCAGCCCAAGGTTACATACAAGCATCTCGTATACCTTCTGAGGCAGAGCTTTTGTGAATGGATCTGCTACATTATCTTTTGCATCAATCTTCTCTACTAGCACATTACCCAGTGCTACGATTTCTCGTATAATAAGGTACTTCCTTTCAATGTGTTTTGTCGCTTTGTGAGTTTGTGGTTCCTTTGAATTAGCCATAGCTCCGGTATTATCTCAATATACCGTGATAGTCTTGGGGAGCTTAGGAATCACGTCCAACTCCAGAAGGATGTTTTGAAACCATACTGCTTCTTTAGAAGCTTCAGAAGTTGCCACATATTCCGCGTCCATGGTGGAGTAAGCAATGCACTTTTGCTTTGCACTTCTCCATGATATGGCCCCACCTCCCAATGTAAACACATAGCCAGAGGTGGACTTCTTTTCATCTCGGTCTGCCTAGAAATCTGAATCTGTATAACCCACAGGGCACAACTCCTCACACTGATAGACGAGACAATAGTCTCTAGTCCTTTTCAAGTATTTGAGTATCTGCTTTACCGCGGTCCAATGCGCCTGTGCAGGGTTAGACTGATATCTTGCTACCATGCCTACAGCAAAGCAGATATATGGCTCGTACATAGCATTGCATACATGAGGCTCCCCACGGACGATACATACGGCCTGTTGCTCATCTCATATCTCCCCTCATATGATGTGTTATTTATTATTTGCGCAATAAGCATGTGTAGATAATAGGAAAGCATGTTAGATTGCTTTATTATTTACAGCTTTAAAAATCATGCTTATGTGATTAATTTCTTGTTGGATTATATTTTGAATTTTTGGGCTTGCTTAATTACATGCAAAAATTTGGGAAAATATAATGACAAGAAATTATTTATGTGTGCATTTAAGAAACCTTTTGAATCAAAAATATTAAGCGGGTTTTTTAATTAAAATCAATAGACCTCCACAAAGTAATCCTAGGCTGTAAGTGTATCTCTCGTCTTAGTAAACATCTACAAGTGTAGCTTGCTAATTCCTGGAGGTGCATGGGCTGCAATTGTTGGGATTTCTAGACAAACAATTTAAGTCAAGAGAAAAGTGTCAGGGTTTTGTGTAAACGACTACGAGTGTAGCTTTTTTTCTTTCTCATAGGTATTCTAAGATTGGTTTAAATTATAGATAACGAAGGCTTTAAGGATCGTGCAGTATGGTTACGTGTCATGCTAAACGGTCTCTTTTGGCTAGAGTTAAATATGTGGTTATGTTCTTAGAAGCATCTTAGAATATAATACAGTTGTTGCTTCCCTGTTCTTGAGAGATGGCTTGGTCTAAGGTATTACACTAATTATTAGTTTCATGTGTCTAAGGATTCCTAACATGGTATGAAATTAAAGGATTGAGGCTTAAAACCCGAATTCTAGTTGAGGGTGACATCGTAAACGTCTACGAGTGTAGCTTGCGGTGCGAACTCTTGTGCTATTAGTGGAAAACATTTGTATTTGATTAATCAAGAGGTTTTCAATGCATTTGTTTTTTAATGTAATGGGACAAGGTACGCTTTTTGCATTTGCAATGTAAACATGTTTAGCATCAGTTTCCACTCATTTGTGGGTAGTGGATACTGGAGCTACAAACCATGTTTGTTACACTTTGCAGGGGTTCACACCGAGGAAGGTGCTGAAGAATGACGAGGTTACCATCTCGGTAGGGAATGCGGTACGAGTGAGTGCAGTAGCCATTGGAGATTTCACCTTGTACTTTGTTGATTCTGTTTTGACTTTGAGAAATGTTTTATATGTGCCGAATTTTCGGCAGAACCTTATTTCAATTTCCAAACTTTATGTTGATGGATATTCAGTTATTTTTTATAGTGGTGTTTCTATCATTGGTAATAATGTTGTTATCTATCGTAGAATGCTAAATAACTCTCTCTATGTCATTAACTGTCATCATAAGACTTCCGTGAATTTTGCATGTAATTCATCTGTAATTGATAATCCTAGAAAGAGAAAGTTCATTTCTTCTAATGAGGATCTTACATATCTCTGGCACTTGAGACTGGGTCACGTCAACTTGAAGCGGATTCAGCGACTTGCAGATGATAGTACATTGGACTTAGTCCGGCTTGTACCTTATTAAGTCTGTGAATCCTGCATCGAGGGAAAGATGTCTTCTAGGCCTTTCAAGGCTAGTCAGTCTCGAGCAGAGGATGTGTTGGAATTGATCCATTCTGACTTATGTGGGCACATGTCCACACAGGCTTGTGGAGGTTATGAGTACTTCGTCACTTTCATTGATGATTACTCGAGATACGGATACGTTTTCCTGCTTCTCTACAACTCTGAATGCTTTGAGAAATTCAAAGAGTTCAAGGCTGAGGTAGAAAAGAAGGTCGGGAAAACTATCAAGTCATTGAGATCTGACTGCGATGGCGAATATCTTGGGAACTAGTTCTTACAATATTTGTCAGATCATGGGATTACAGTCGAGTGGATTGCACCGAGTGCTCCCTAGCAAAATGGTGTAGCCGAAAGAAGAAATAGAACTCTTTTGGAGATGGTGAGATCAACGATGAGTTATGCAAGATTACCCATTTCTTTATGGGGATATGCATTGGAAACAACGACTTACATCTTAAACTTGGTGCCTTCCAAATTGGTTCCTATGAAACCCTATGAGCTCTTCCTTGGACACAAACACAGTTTGTGCAAGTTTAGAGTATGGGGTTGTCTGGCACACGAGCTAACGAAGGAACCTGATAAGTTAGAAAGCAAGACCAAGTTAATGTTGTTTATAGGGTATCCTATGCAAACGAAAGGTGGTTTCTTTTACTGTCCTGAGATTCAAAGAATCATTGTTAGCACCAACGCTAGATTCTTGGAGGAAGAGTATGTGAGAAATCACAAGGCAAGGAGTGATATATTTCTTCAAGAAATTGAAGATGAAAATGCAATTCCAAGGGAAGGGGAACGTGCGAACGTGGGTGCACCTGTGAAAGGTACAGCACCACCGGCACATTCTTTAGTGCAAGGTGCAGAACCACAAGTTGCTGAACCAACTACTAACACGGCACCGATGCCTTTTCGTAGTGGGAAAGTTATTTTCCAACCGTAAAGGTACATGTTTGTGGGTGAGTCTTCGGACTTGAGCCGTGAAGACGGACATGAAGACTCTGACCCACTAACCTACGAAGAGGCAATGCATGACAAGGATGTTGATAAATGGCATATCGCCATGGATTCTGAGATTGAATCCATAACCGTTATGGATGTATACCAGAAATCTGTGTTGTCTGATGGCTTTAGGGTCATAGGGTGCAAGTGGGTATACAAGAGAAAGAAGGGAACGGATGGAGAAGTTACAGCTTTCAAAGTCAGGCTGATGGTAAAGGGTTATAGTCAGAAAGAGAGTATACACAATGATGAAACCTTTTCACTCGTAGCCATTCTCAAATCAATCCCAGACACTTCTTGCCAAAGCAGCGCATTTGGACCTCGAGATCTGGCAAATGGATGTCAAAATCGCTTTTCTAAATGGTTACCTGGAAGAAGCTAGGGACATCTATATGCAGCAACCCGAGGGTTATATGCGCAAGGGCAAAGAACATCTTTTCTGGAAGCTTAAGAAGTCCTTGTATGGACTTAAGCAAGCATCGAGGTCGTGGAACTTACATTTTAACGATGTGATAAATCTTATGGATTTTCACAGTTGGAGAACAAAAGTTGAGTATATCGACTTTGTGTCAGTGGGAGCGTGGTTTTCCTTGCACTGTACGTGGACGACGTACTTCTATTTGGAAAAAATGAGGGAGTGGTCTCGGAGATTAAACATTGGTTATCCAACAGTTCCAAATGAAAGATTTGGGAGAAGTTGGGTACATCCTTGGGATTAAGGTCTTACAGGATCGTAAGATAAGGATGTTAAGCTTATCCCAAGCAACCTATGTGGATACTATGATAGCCCTGTTCAGCATGCAACTCGCCAAGAAAGGTTTGCTACCTTTCAGACATGGCGTACAACTTTCTATTGGGCAGTGTCCTGTGACACAGAGTGAGAAAGATGAGATGAGTCTTGTACCATACGCATCTGCGGTGAGTAGCCTCATGTATGCAATGCTGTGTACCAGGCCTGATATTTGTTATGTCGTTGGCATGGTAGCAAGATATCAGTCTAACCCTGGACAGGCGCATTGGACTGTGGTAAAGCACATCCTCAAGTATTTGAAGAGAACTAGGAATCATTGACTGGTTTATCAAAGTGAGGATTTGTGCCTTGTGGGTTACACAGATTCAGATTTCCAAGGGGACCAGGATGAGAAGAAATCAACATCAGGTTATGTTTTTACTTTGGGAGGTGGGGCTGTATCTTGGAGGAGCGCAAAGCAGACATGCATTGCTGACTCCACCATGGAGGCGGAATATGTCACCGCCTCCGAAGCTTCGAAAGAAGGGGTATGGCTCCAGAACTACCTTTTAGATTTGGATGTGATTCCGAGTCTGCCTAAGAGCATCACAATTCATTTTGACAACTCTGGTGCAGTGGCAAACTCGAAGGAACCTTGGATTCACAAGTCGAGCAAACACATAGAGAGGAAGTACCATATCATACGAGAAATCGTATCGAGGGGCGGTGTGCAGATCAAGAAGATTCACAAAGTGCTTGCCACAGAAGGTTTACGAAAGACATATTCGTGGGCTAGGTCTGCGGTGGATGCCTACCACTAGCAGTGGTTATTATAATAGCTAGGCTAGATAGACGCACTGTATACTCTGTAATAGCGAGTGTAATGCTTTGAGTATAAGTGGGAGATTGTTATATTGAAAGCATTTATTACAATGAGTATACATTCAACGGTATTTCCTATATGTTTAACAAACTTACATGCGAGTAACAATGGTATCCTCTTATCTCACCAATAGGGACGATCATACGGCGTGTTGTAGATCGCAGAAGACAGTATGATCACATGACCTAGCGAGATATAAATATTATCACAGCCGAGACAGTGTAGGAGGACATGTCTTTCGGTGTAGGCTGCAGCATAGTCGTAAACAAGTAATCTGTCTTGATTGCTTGATATGCTGGTACGTGGGGTTGCGTATTGATTGGACCACAGTGAAATGTATTCTAGTATCTAACATCAGAGAATACAAGATCTCGATCTTGATTGAGTCCAAACTCTAACGAAGGTTCAGGGGTATCCACGAGTTGACTGTTGCTTTAACTTGCCATGGTGGAGAGCCTGAGTATTGTGCTCGTATATCCTCATCTTGGGTAGCAGCAGTTTGTGTATTACAACCTGAAACTGGATCTAGGTAACCATATCCGAGTAATAGGATGGGGACATTCCTAGACGAGCTCAATAACATTCATTGTGCTAAAGTCCTGCAGGCTGATTAAGTTCAAGCATGAGTGATAAGGTTTGAGTGGTACTGCTTAGTGATAACTCTTGAAAAAGAGTTATATTCTCTTATATTTTAGTTCATTTTAGAGAGTCTTTCGTATATGTTTAACCAAATAAGTGTTGTTTTAGTCTTGTATTTAGTTGTTCGAGTCCTTTCATGTTTAATTCGTGTTTTGGAGTAAATAACGTTGTTTTTGGAGGAATTGGAGTGAGTTTGCCGTGCAGGAAATTGCCTTGTTTTCGAAGTCTATGCTGGAGCAAAGGAAAGCAGATGTTGTAGCATGTTGAGCTGAACCAGTTCCCAGTCAACTTAGTCAATGTACTGGATGACGTGGAAAAATCCATTTTTGCTGATCTGGAAGTGCGAAAATAGCTGAAAGTCATCCTTTTTACCCAAGGACAATTTGAGAATATTACCAAAAGGGGAAACCTAAATTGGGGGAGGTATAAATACTACCATTTGAGGAGAGAAGAAGGAGCCCCCATTTTCATTTTCACCACCATCTTCCCCAAATCGTAGAGAGAGAGAGGAGCAGAGCTAGAGAGGGAAAGCTTGAAGTTGTGTTGTGCAGAGAGGAATCCTGCGCTCTAGCATCAGCTTATCTAGAAAATCTCCATCTATTATCCTCTATTTTGTAATTTCAGCTGGGAGGGAACACATTTCATCTGCTGAAAATCACCATTGCTGAGAGGGGTGAGCTTGAGAAAGAAGGAAGGAGCTGAATTTGTGCTAGTTTTCTTGGAGAAGTCTGGTGCTGCAGCAGAGAGGAATCATGTTTCAGCATCAACCTATCTAGGGACAATTTCCATCCTTTATCTTCTTATTTTATATTTTCAAATATTGTAGCTATGAAACATCACCTTAGAACTCTGTTCCTAGCTCTTTTATTTCTAGTTATGAGCTAAACCCACTTGGCTTGGGCTATGGATGATGCTTGTTTATGCTTAAACTTTATGTGAAGCTTCGTTGATGGTGTATAGTTTGAATATTTGAAGGTTTAGTTTATATAATCGCAGCTCTTGTGGGAACTTGAAGTTGTTGATTTATGCTTGGTTGAGATTTGGGAAAATTAAGACTAAGAGTAGAAGCCTCAAATATTACACAATTCATGCATAGGAATATGTGGGTTTGTGTTTGCTAGAATGCCTAAGAGAGTTGTAAATGGAGCTGGATCTAATTTCAATTTGGGCATAGGAATATGTTAAATTAAATTAGGGAAAGCTATCTCATCTATTTTGGGAAATCTAGTTGAGAACAAAATGGCTGCAATTTACTCTGTGTTGT
Source organism: Plectranthus barbatus (assembly GCA_026898455.1). Lineage (NCBI taxonomy): Eukaryota > Viridiplantae > Streptophyta > Magnoliopsida > Lamiales > Lamiaceae > Plectranthus > Plectranthus barbatus. The sequence goes on along the minus strand of JAPKLW010000105.1, from coordinate 475,931 downwards.
TGCGATGTTGTAGCATGTCTGTCTGAAGCAAGCTGATTCCATAGCCTAAGTCGTTCTTCTCATTGTTTAAAGAAATTGTCAAGTTCGTTCGTACCAATCATCCCCTGTTTTGCTATTCCCCTGTTTTTTTGCGACATCCCGTGTTTATATGTCTTGTGTTTACTTGTTAAATTCATGCCTAGATTAATTAAACCAACCAACTCATTTGTTCTTACATCAATTAAACCAAGTTGAGTGTTTGTGCACCTTTACCCCTTCCCTGTGGATCGATACTCGGAGGATACTCCGTTTTATATTACTTGTGATAGTGTGCACTTGCACTAGTGTGTTTCACACACGCGAACTCTTAGGAAATAAGAAATTAATTAATTGTGGTAGCTTGTCAGAAGCTCCAATAAATTAATAAATGTCCAGTAACCTTAAATATGGGGATTCTCAAGTAAATGCAGCCCGTTCTCATAACGTGGTAATAAAGGGGTAAGTTAGTATTAATTCTATGGTGAAAAAGAATATGAATAATTAATTAATTGTGTCCTGGGTTGTGGACATGGAAATTAATTAATTGTTAGGCCCACTTTATAATTTGCATTAGGTCTCATGTCTGGCCCAATTAAATATGCTAAAAAGAGGCCCAATAGCCCATTATGGTTAAAACCCTAGGTTTATAAATAGACAGTTCTCTCTCTGAAACCCTAGCCACTTCATCACATTCAAATCAGTTGAAACCCTAGAGAGAGAGAGAGAGAGAGAGAGAGAGTAGGGGCGGCGCCTCTGTTGTGCTTGGGAGGAGGAGAAATTCAACTCAGGATTACACAATTCACAGTTATGTGGAATCCTCACCAGTAGCAGGATTTAACAACATTGAGATACAGATCTGAAGACCTAATCAGTAGAACAGATTATTCTCTCTTCGTTCTTTTTTATTTGATTAATTCTTGAAATTAGATTTGGTTCTAAATTTTGTTTCCACAGTTTTAATCAAATCATGTGGTTAAATCAAAGTATTGGAATTCAAATGCAAAAGATCATATCTGACACTACGGAGTTAAGGTAAACTCGATATCCACTGCAATTAATTCATAGGAGCATGCTCTGGTTTATTGAATTGTGTTAGGTGTTGATGTAGAAATCCCACCTTTAATTTGATGTTATGATGTGTCAAAACTGTATACCAAGGTCTTAGAGTTATTACTTCATGTAATCCTTGTATATAGGATAATCGAGTTGTAATAGTTTGGGTAAGGCAAACCACCAAAAACTGAGGAATATTTTTTTAGGACAAAACTGTCAGAACAGAAAGAACCGAAAAAAAGTGTGAAAACAGTTCAAGAAGCGACATGCGAAGAAAACTGTGAAGACAATTTTATGCAACATGCAAGAAAACTGTGCAGACAATTTTAAACTGTAAAGGAGGCAACAACGATGAAAACTGTGGACACAGTTTTTATATAGAAATTATCGAGAAGCACTCACAGTTTCAGACTAGCACAGTTTTACGTTGAAGGAACACGTGAAAAGCAATAGGCCTAGCAGTCATAAAGAGTATTGAAGACTCAATGATAAGGAACAAAGATTCACACAGTTGATTGCAGTACAACGTTGTTCAAGTCTGACACAACAAGATAAAACTGTCTCTGCAAAAATCATGATAGTGTTTAGAAAAAGGCAGAGTGGCAGGTCTACTATAATAGAAAAGTATGGCCATTGATTGGACATCATTTGAATTGTCTCTATTGGCTACTTTCTGGAGATTCAACTATAAATAGCAGAAGGACAAGACCACAGAAGCTCTCAAACATCTAAATTAAAAAGTACCCTTACTTTGCCGAATTTAAAGCTCAAAGCATTAAAAGCTCTCAAGTAAAAGGCATTAAATTTGTGGTTTATTTATTGAACACGAGCCATTATTGCTTAAGGAATCATCTGTGATTCACCGTGTGACCTTTTGTACACGAGGATTAAGTCTTTCAACTTAGTTCATTTTCTTAGTGTTCGTACTTCTAGAGTAAGAACATAGAAGCCTGGTTCTCAGTCGAGGAATAGGTTCTTACGGGCTTTCGCCAACATTCGTGCATTCTGGGAAGAACTCAACCATCCATCCACTGGAGAAGGAGAAGGGAGCTTTGTCCTCAATCCATTTCCGACGACTGCCTGTTCTAAGAAGACTTCAAGGTGTTACCTGGCTTCAAGGAACTGAAGTAGGAGTGAAGATCATCTACCTAGGCGAGTGATCCAGTTTGCTGCAAACGGTGGTTTTCGTGGTGATTGGCTATAGAGTGGACGTAGGACTTAAGGCTCCGAACCACTATAATATCATGTCTTATTTACAGTTTTCCGTACTTTTATCTTTACACAGTTTCCAACTGAGTTTTGAAACCTTCAACACTTCTCTAAAGTGTTGAAGTGTATATCTGAAAATTGACTAAGTAAACTGCTCAGCTGACACAGTTTTTAAAACCTAAACTGGGAAAATGACCCCCCAGCTTTAGAGTGAAACTACTTTTAAAAACTTACGTTCCATATTTATTCGTACTCTGATCAGGGACCTACAGGTGGTATCAGAGCCAAGTTGGCCTTTTCAGACTGTCCTGTTTTGAGTCGCTTAGGACTGGATCCATATTTCCTTTCACTCTTATCTTTGTGCTAAGTGTGATTAGCGAGCAGATTATCTTAAGATAATGATAAATTATCCACGTCCTCCCAAGTACAACCCGGAGAAGTTTGTTGTATGCCAACATCCAGAAATGGATGAAGTCTTGAAGAATGGACCTCTGAAGATCCAGAAGATTAATGTCCGGTTCGGAGGAGGAGATGATCAAGGCGGCATTCAAATGGTCGATAAGCCACCCGAAGAGTGGACACTTGAAGACAATAAGCGTGCCCAACTTGATCCTATTGCACAAGAAATGATTATGCAACCTCTTCCAAAATCTCTCATGGACGATGCCATTGAGAACAACAGCGCCAAAGAGTTATGGGATTGGATAAATGAGCTCACAATAGAAACTGAAGCTATAATACGCAACAAGAAACAAGTTTGCGTTGACAAATATGAATCCTTCCAAATGCTGCCTGGTGAATCTATCAAATCAATGGAAGCGAGATTTAACGCCATTGCCAGTGAGATGAAGAGCCTAGGAAGAGAAGAAGGTGTGGCTAATATAAATGCCAAAATTCTCTCTAGAATGCCAAAAGAAGATTGGTTTGTCAAAACCACTAGTTTAAAGACCATGGATCTCTCGAAGATTTCAACCAAAGAACTGTTTGCCGAACTTCAAGCCCATAAATGGGATATTCAAATGGTAAACAAAAATGAAGCTATCAGAACCCTAAATTTATCACCCAATGATGACGTTGCATTCTTCGTAAAGAGAGATTTCTAAAGACGACAGAAGAATCCAGTTCAATTCAATAAAACTACCTATCAGTCCTCACCAGCGAGAGATACATCCACATCAGTTCAGAAGAAGGAAACTGACCTGTCAGTTGCCAAACTGGAGGAACAGATGAGGGACTTGGCCGTACTCCTCGAGAAGGCCAAAGCAAAAGGAAAGGAAGCTCAGTCCAGTGAGCAAAGATTTACGAAGAGAGAGCCACGCACATGCTATGAATGCAAGTCTCCAGATCACTTGAAGTACGAATGCCCTCTAGTTTCTCAAGAGGAGGGAGACAGACTGAGGAATGTATTTGAAAGGAGAGCCTCTAAAGTTGTGGCCCAAGCGATGCTTCCAGAACAGAAGTGCATGACATTCAACTTCATGATGACGGTTATTATACATCTGAGGATGAGAATGACGAGGAAGCACTCTTGGCCTTCATGGCAGCTGTGGATGGAGTGTTACCGAAGAAGAAGACGACGCATCAAATCACGAAATAGTGGTAACAACTTATTTACCCTTATCTCTAGCATCTACATGCATACATGAGAGCTCTGAATTTTATCGCTCAAATTCAGAAGATTCTCTTGAAAATATTATAAAAGAGGTTGATAAATTTCATGAGATTAAAGATGCATTAGCTAGTGAAAATGCCTCACTGAAATCAGAGATTTCAGTTTTGACCAATGAAGTCGCAAAGACGAGATCAATCAGTAAGAAGTTTGAAAAACTCAAGGTAGAACATTCAAAACTCCTTAAAGATTTTTAAAATATTTCAAAAGAATGTGATTTCTTGAAGAAAACTGAGCCTGTTCAATGTGAATGTACTTTCAAAAAGAGCTCAAGAAAATTAGATGAAATTTTGAATGCTCAAAAATAACCATCCAATAAACACGGAATTGGATTTATGGAGCCCCAAAATGAAAAGGTTTTGGGCTAACATTCATCTACTTCAAGAACTAAGAAAACATCTTTAGGCTCCGTCAATGCCAAACACAGTTCACACAAAGTGTTGGAAAAAGGAAAAGTCAAATCCAGAGAGTCAGTCAAACAAAAAGAAAAGACCAAATGTTGGTCAAAAACTAACTCCAAACTGGTACCTCGACAGGGAGCTCACACAGTTCGTAAACTGTACAAACAAATTGTCGAGAGAAAAGCTGACTATTATTCAAAACTGGATAAGCGTAATGTTCAAAATGCAAGGAATCTAGTTTTACCAACAAGAACGACTAAGCAACATGTAAATGTTGCAAGGAAGTCAGTTCGATAATCGAATGTCAATCCGAGAGGTTATAATAAAACACAATTCCATTATAACAGTTATCCGAATAGGAGGAACACCTATTCGAGACCTGAGTCAAGACAGTTTTATCATCCTAAGACTATGATGGATAAACACCCGAGAATTGCTTCTCGAGACTCTTTCAAGAACAACAGTTTCAGAAAGAGTTCGCACACCATAACCTTCCCTAACATGCAATCAAACAGCATACAATATTTTAGGAGAAAGGCTAATCAATCACTAAAGAGTGATTCAGTTTCATGAACTGTAAAAGTGAAACTAATCTGGATACCAAAAGGATCGATCCAGAGAACTGACTTTGCAGAACCTGAAAGGATGTGGGAACCTAAATAAAATCTTCTGTCTTGATGGAAGCCAGGCACAGAACTCCCAGAAGAAAGCAAGATCATGGATACTAGATAGCGGGTGCTCCGCTCATATGCCGGGAGAAAATGAACTACTCAAGAATCTTGTGATGTGCAGAGGATCATCTGTTACATTTGGTAACAAATCCAAGGGACGAGTAGTTGGAATGGGATGCATGGAACACAATGGCATAATCATCAAGAACGTGTCCCTGGTCACCAATCTGAAGCACAATTTCTAAGCATAAGCCAGTTGAGCGAATGTGGATATAGAGTCAGTTTTGAAGAATCTGGCTGCCACATCATTGACAAGGTGACCAACGAGACCAAAATCAGAGGCATCAGAAAAGGAGGTCTCTACGTTGTAGATTGGTCCAGTGGAGAAGAAGGAACCTGCCACATGGCACACAGTTCCTCAGATGGTATAAACTGGTTGTGGCATAAAAGATTAAGTCACTTGAATTTCAACTCAATCAGACATTTGGCAAAACATAATTTAGTTGAAGGACTGCCACAAAAGAAGTTCCAAAAGGAAGGAGTCTGTAAAGCTTTCCAGCTTGGGAAACAAACAAGAGCCTCGTTCAAGAACAGGCCAGTTACAGCAAGCACAGATCGGATTCTAGAACTGCTCTACATGGATCTATTTCGTCCAGTTACTCCACCAAACAATTGGAGGAAGGAAATACTCATTAGTTATTGTTGACGACTACTCAAGATATACGTGGTTGGTGATGCTCAAATCCAAGGATGAAGTTAAGATTTTACTGCCAGAACTGCTTACCCGTCTTCAAAATGACAAAGGGGTGACATTCAAGAGGATAAGGTCCGATAATGGAATGGAGTTTTGTAATGGACCACTTATGAATTTTTGCGCTGAAATTGGAATTGGGCACGAGAAGTCTACTCCAAAAACTCCTCCACAAAATGGCCTTGTTGAGCAAAGAAATAGAACACTCAAAGAAGCATTGAGGACCATGCTAGCTGAGACCGATCTTGGAAAAAGATTTTGGGGAGAAGCCTTGATGACAGCCTGCTACACGCAAAGTTGAAGTGCATTCAACACGCGGCTACACAAGACTCCCTACGAAATATATAATGGTTGTAAACCTTCTATAACTCATCTTCGTGCATTCGTTTCTCCATGTATTCACAACAATGGGCTAAGGCTGATGAAGGTGTGTTCCTATGCTATGAACACCCTTCATATAAGGGATATAGGGTATTCAATAAAACAACCCAACTTGTGGAGATAACATGTCATGTTGTTTTTATGAAGCTGCCTTAGTGCGCAAGACACTTCAAGAACTGGGTCTGGAAAATCATGAGATCAAGGATGTCAATGAGGAATTTTAAACTGGTTTGATAATAATCAACAGTTTCTCAGACTAGATCCATGAATGATGATTCTGAGTCTCCAGTTGCCTCGGATGGACTTCAAACAGTCGAGAGGGCCAATGATGCCAATGTCATTGCTGAGGCCTTAAAGTTTATAAACATAGAAGATCAAAACAAAGAGAAGCCACCTGAAGCCAATGCAATAGTTTTGGAAGCAGCGCAACTAGAAACCAAGGAGGTTATTCCTGAAGCAGCTGAGGAAGAAGCTCCAACTGACCAACCAGTTGCTGTGCAGAACCCAGTTCCAGAACATGGAGGTGAACCACCTCACGAAGAACCCCCATCAGTTTAAACTGAGCTTGCAGTTGCTCCAATTGAAGCCATAGCTGTGAAGAAGCCTAGTTGGCTAAGAGATCATCATATAGAAGTTGTTCTAGAAGATGTGGGAAATCCTGTTCGAACAAGACAAGGAACTGCATTGATGTCTTGCTTCATGTCCCAAATTGAACCTGTGAAGATCGATGAAGCTCTTCAATCAACGGATTGGATTAATGCAATGCAAGAGGAATTAGGAGAGTTCACTCGCAACAATATGTGGTATCTGGTGGATAGACCAACACATCAATCCATGATCGGCACCGAATGGGTCTTCAAGAACAAAAGAGACGAGACCGCTACCATCGTTCGAAACAAAGCTAGATTGGTTGTCAAACGATATGCACAATACGAAGGGATAGACTTCAATGAAACGTTTGATCCAGTTGCCAGACTGAAGGCCATTCGTCTATTCATGACGTATGCAGCCTATCATAACTTCACAGTTCTCCAAATGGATGTGAAGAGTGTCTTCCTTAATGGTGAATTGAAGGAAGAGGTCTACGTTGAACAGCCCCCAGGTTTCGAGCAAGGAAACCAAGTCTACAAGTTGAGGAAAGCCTTGTATGGATTCAAACAGGCTCCTAGAGCATGGTACAAAACTCTCTCACAGTTTCTACTCAAGAATGGATTTGAAAAGAGGACGATCAATCGAACCCTGTTCAAGATAAAAGAGGGAGAGGACATCTTGCTTGTCCAAATTTATGTCGACAACATCATTTTCGGCAGCAAGAACATTAGTTTATGTGAGAAGTTTGCCTAGTTGATGCAAAACAAATTTCAAATGAATATGATGGGCAAAATGACATACTTGCTTGGACTGCAAGTGGAACAATCTGAAGAAGGAATTTTCATTAGTCTGAAGAAATATACTCAAGATTTGATCAACAAATTCTGTCATGAGAAGACAAAGTCCTTGAGGATTCCCATGAGCACCAGTTCTAAGATCACTTTTGATGAAGAAGGAGAACCAATAAATCCAACTGTTGGTCCCAAATCAGAGTACGTAAGATGTACAGCGGAAGTATTAAAACAGTTAATTACACTCTAAAACGCGGGCAGTTCAGTTTCTTTTTAACTCAGTTTTATGTGACAGTTTTAAAAACATAGTTTGTATTAGCCAGCAGTTTAGGTTAACAGTTTTACAGTTATAAGCAGTTAACAGTTATACACTTCAACACTTCCAAACAAGTGTTGAAGGTTTCAAGATATAATTGAAAACTGTAAGATGCGTAAAGTAAGTAAAACTATAAATGAGATAGGATATTTATAGTGATTCGGAGCCTTAAGTCCTACGTCCACTCTTTGGATATCTGATCCGAAAATTCACTAAGTTATGAAGATACAGTCTTCACGATCTATAGCCAATTTCTGTAGAGACCTCCGCCCACAGCACAATGGATCACTCGCCCAGGCAGTTGTACTTCACTCCTTTTTCAGTTCCTCGAAGCTCGGCAATTCCACTTAGTCTCCTCTGAATTGGCAGTCGTCAAAGATAGACTGAGGACAAACCTCCCTTTTCTTTCTTCGGTAGATTGGATGGTTGAGTTCTTCCCAGAACGTACACTGGTTGGCAGTTGCCCGTAATAACCTTCTCTTCTCTCAGAAGATTAGGCTGATGTGTTCTTACTCGAAAAATAAGAACACCAAGAAAGTAGATTAAGTCAGCAGACTTGATCCTCGTGTACGCAAGGTCACACGGAGAATCTCAAAGGATTCTTTAAGCAATAATGCCTCGTGTTCAATAAATGAACCACGGAGTTAATGCCTTCATACTTGAGAGCTTTTAATGCTTGAGCTTTAAATTTGGCAGAGTGACGGCAAGGATTAATGTTTCGAAGGTAGTTTTGTCTCTTCTGCTCTTGTTATTTATAGTTGTAGAGGTGAAAATAGTCGGTAGAGACAATTTGAAGGATGTCCAATCATAGTCCATCCTTCTCTGCAAAGTAGCCTGCACTTCTGCCTTTTCTGCGACACTATCCTGCTTTTGCAAGTCAGTTTGTACTTGATGTGTCAGACGCCGAACAACATTGTACGCCAGTCACAACTGAGTGTTTGTCTGTCTTTTATCATTGACTTCTTTAATGTTCTTCTGCGACTGATCGACATCTTGCTATAAACGCATTCCTTAACGCGAAATTGTCTTGGTTTGACACTGTAAGCGCCTCTCAACAGTTTCTCTGTGAAAACTGTGTCCATAGTTTTCTTTGATATATAAACCTTGACAGGAAAAACTGTCTCCGCAGTTTTTCGTAACCGTTACTCTGCTCTGTTTTCTTTGTCCTTTATGATTGGCAGTTATCTCGTCTGAATGGCTACATCTTCAAAACCATTCCACAGTTTTGACAGTTCTCTTCTCCTTGACTATTACAACTCAATCATCCTATACAAGGATTACATGAGGTAATAACTCTAAGGCTTAGACTTTGGTATATAGTTTTGACACATCAAAACATCAAATTAAGGTGGGATTTCTACATCAACACCTAACAATTTCCCCCTTTCTGATGTTGTCAAAACCATACCTCTAAGTGTATCTAAGTCGACCAGAAGATGCAGTTGATCTGAGTTTACAAAGTTTGTCTATTTAACACTTCTCAAAATTGTGCTTCTTCTACACTCGACCTACTCCAAATGATCTTCCCCCTTAATGGGATGATAATTCTCGATTGAAATCAATCAAATTAGAGCGATAGGAGAAGAAAGGTTGCTGATCACAATGGAATATGTGAATTCAGCCAGTCAAGAATCAAGGTAAGAGACAATGAGTTGTTGTCTTCAAACCAATAGTTTTTCACTTTTCACTAGATATGTTTGATTACAGGTACATGAAAAGCTTTAAAACTGCGGTAATAAAAGACATATAAAACAAAACACAAAAATCCATAACCTCTTCACTACTTGTCTTGATCCTTATCCTTCCCTCTTTCTTGATTCAAGGAATCTGTGTCGTTTGGCTTTGAGGAGGTTGCGACAGACGCGGAAGACAGAACAGCTTGTGCCTTAAGAATTGCGGTTACTTCTGAGAGGTATTTCAAATCTTGTTCTCTGGAAGCCATTATTGCTTCCAAGTGAATTTTTAATTCTTCATCCCGCTTTCTTCGTACTTCTTCTCATTTTCTGTATTCCTCGTCTCGCCTTCTCTGTTCCTCATCTCGCCTATCTATCAATGTCGACTGCAGCTTCAAAGTCTCATCTCTTCTCTATTCCCCATATTTAAGGTTACTAGACATTCATTAATTCATTTGAACCTCTGACAAGATTCACATAATTAATTAATTTCTTATTATCCTGAGTAGTACCACACAAACATTTTCATATGTGCTTCAACTTAATCTGATGGAACATGTCCGTGAAGGCAGTTCATCCCCATGATCGATGTTGGATACCAAACGCACACATACATGGTTTAATAAGAATGAAGCAAGAAGATAAAGGATTACCTTGATATATCTATACAGATCTGTAGTTCGATTCCACTTGAGATCTTCTAGCCTGTGTCCCGGTGAACCATGATCAGATGTCGGGTGGACAGCAATCCTTCGATTTATTAGATGCTAAGTAAATATTATATCCTCTAGGGGGAGACTCCTAGGGTCCCGCGAACAACACCCACAATCACTTATAAGACCAATTGTGGAGGCCTAAATAAATTAATTAAAATTTATTTTAACTCAGTCATTTTAAGTTGAAGGTTTTTGACAGCATGCGTTATGGAATTAAACAAATCATAGCATGCTCCTAATATGTAAAACATATAACATGCTAAGAAAGTAAACACAAATCATGCAAGAACACATAAAATGTCCTCGTGGCCCAAAGATGTGTATTTGCATATCTACCTATTCTATTACATTAATATTGAACATACAGCTCTTCAAATGGCCCTTCGAATCAAATCCGGACATTGAACCATTCAAATTTAGGACTTTTGAATTTGCTACAAACAGCCTTTGTTTTAGCCACTGTTACTACCAAACAACACACAGTCAATAGCCGAAACTTAATGGGCTTTAAAGACCAAATTTATGAGTTTCATATCTAACCAACGACGCCAAAGATTCACGCTTGAATTGCCGCCAACTGGGCGGAGAAAATGGCTAGTTGAGCAGCCTGGGCGAAAAACCAATGCACAGGGCACTTTTCTCACCTCCATTTCCATTAATTCCAACGACCACCATGTCGGTAACCTAATGTGATTTAAAGCCCTAGTTTGGACATCAATTCCACGTCATTGGTACTCGAAAATCCAAAAGCGGATCACCTCCAAATGAATGCGGAAAAAAACCCACCTACATGTTTTCAACCGAGAAAATTAGGGTTTTCTTGTGACTATGTCGACTTCCTCAGCCCATTGTGCCGCCATGATCGATCCTCAACCTCCAAAACCTACTGGGCATTAAATCCTGGAGTATGGAAAGTAAGATCATATCGTTGGAATGAAGGATACGACCCGAAATAGCAACCAATCGACACGCAATATCAGGTCGCACGCGGACGAAATCACGAGAATCTCACGCACAACCTGATTTCATGCAATTGTCGTTGCTATTTTTGCCACCATTAATGTCAGGGAGCCATTGGACATTGAATTCTGAAGCATGGCCTTCTATTTCCCACCGCCGGCACTGGCGATCCACGCAGGGATCGTTGCCGATTGAGCGAAGAACAAGGGCAAGTGGTCAGCGCAAAAAACTAGTGCAAAACCCAACTTCACGCGACTGTCAACGTCATTTCCGCAGCCATTGATGTTGAAAGTCCACTCGGAATTGAAGTCCCAGTCACGGCGAACCATTCCACGTGAACTTTGTCGGTGATTCACTCTGCGACTGCTGGGAATCAAGCATGAAACAGGCAGCGCACATCTTGTCGCGCGAAAAATTTGGAGCCACCAAAAAAAATCTCGCTCGACCACCCAATCTTCTCACCACCATAGCTACGCCTCTGTCGTTGATCTCGCCAACTACAAACATCCAGGTGGTCGCTTACCACCAGGAAACCACTTCCAAAAACCTCCATCACCAGTCACCGCCCCACCGCTCACTGGGAGCACCACAAAGACAGGCTGCGGCACAGCCCCAAATTGCGCCCGCGGAGTGCGCGCATTTGCAGCCGTTGTTGCCATCTATGGCCATTGGTGGTGTGGCGGCAATGTTCGCCAACTTTGCTATGGCCTCCACTGGGCGGTCACCTCAACCGGTCTGCCAATAGGTCATGGTTGAGCCATGAACAGCCCCTGCGTGATTACGATTTTGTAGTTTTCCATCGATGTTTGTTCTTCGTTTCTTCATCTCATTTTTTGCAGCAAATTCCAACAAAATTTACAGGAAAAAAAAAAGAAAATAAAATTACATCATTTCCTATACTAACCATGGATTTTCTCGTGATGAAAAACGATTAAAAACCGCAAATAAACCATCACGCCACAACCAAAAACAAATCGGGAACCATAAGGAACAAAATACATATATAAAATCATCGATGACATGCTTAAATGATTTAAAATAAAATAAACCGATTGCACGTCTCATGCAGGCCAACAACCACAAACGTGACTCTTATACTAATTGATGGAACGCGCCGGTAAAGGTGGTTTGTCCCCACGATCGATGTTGGATACCAAACGCACACATACATGGTTTAATAATAATAAATCAAGAAGATCAAGGATTACCTTGATAGATCTATACAGATCTATGTCCCGGTGAACCACGATCGGATACCGGGTGGACAACAATCCTTCGATTTGTTAGATGCCAAGTAAATCGGGATCTACAATGTTTGAGATAACTAAATCGTAGTCGTCGTTCAACACATGAACTTATGGAATCATTAGATTTTTCTCTCAACACAAGATCCTATTTATAGGCATTTTCTAGGGTTTCCAATTGGGCCAGGCCACGGATCTCTAGAAGGTATAGGATTGGGCCTTCCATAAGTTCAAACACATATATTCAGCCCACACTATAATTTGAACTTATAACATTAAATTATTACACTAGAGAATTAATGTTGCAACTGCCATCCTATCCTGATGTGAATTAGGGCTTTTATTTGTTTTAATTAATCCCCCGTGTTTAAGACAACGCACATCTATTAATTTATTAAAAGCTCTGATAGCATTAATTAATTAATATCCTAATTCCTTAAGTTGTACCCACTCAACATTATTATTGTATCAAAATAAGTTCTACCTACAGGGTTTAATACGATAAAACTTATAAGCTCCTTGAGGGGATGTCATCAACCTAGATGTCCAGGACACGGTACCCTAATGTGACTAAATATACACATACAAATAATATTGTTACCCAAGATACGAAGCATATTTAATCATTCTTTTGATTCCCACCCATTGTAAGTCAAAGTAACAAATAATAATTTTCATATATCTAAATATCACATCTAAGGTTAAGAATTAATAAAGTCGTCGAGGTCTTGCTTCTTCATAGAGTTAGAACAGAAGAACACGTCTCACTGCGATAAATTCAATGCGACACCGCGCACTAGTATTAACTAATAACCAAGACTATTTATGTCAAGTTTATACTACAACCTAAAACGATAGTTTATCCAGAACTATCTCAGTTGTGAATACGTTTTATATCTTATAAGGAATCCAACAATGCGATCTTTGGTGGGATGACACACCCACCACATTGTCTACAATATAAGATAAATGGATATACATGCAATCGTAAGATTGCAACAATGTGATAACATTTTTTTCAGTTAATTATAAGAGATTAAGTACATGACAAAACTCACTTTAAAGTTTGTTTTACAGTATACTCCAATATAATTAGCCTGCAGGACTTCAGCACCACGAACGTTATTGAGCTCCTCAGGGAATGTCCCCATCCTAATACTTAGATATGGTAATCTAACTACAGTCATAAGAACGTTCTACACAAACTACTGTCACCCAAGATGCGAATATACAAGCACGTTAATCAGGCTTCCACCATGGAAAATCTAAGTGACATACAGCCTGTGTGTACTTCTGATCCTTCGTTAGGATTCAGACTCAATCAAGTAACGAGATCTTATTTCTTCTTAAGTCAGACAGAAGAACACATCTCACTATGGTCCAATCAATATGCAACAGCACGTACCAGCATATCAAGTGATCAAGATAAATCACTTCTTTCCACCTATGTTGCAGCCTATACCGACAGACTAATCCTCAACGTTGTCTCGACTGTGATAACAATATTTATATCTCGCTAGGTCAAATGATCCATACGGTCTTCTACGATATCCTACACATCGTATGATCTCCCTATCAACGAGATAAGAATATTCCATTGTTCTCGCAAGTATGTTTGTATACAGATAAGAGATAAGTCAATTGTATACACACTGCAATAAATTCTTTTAGTATACAAAACCCAACACATATATCGCAAACAACTTTATCCTCTTATCTCGTCGATAGAAAGATCATACGATGTGTTGTAGATCTGAAGATCATATGGATTGCTTGATCTAGCAAGATATAAAAAGTTATCATGACTGATACAGTCCTAGGATAGACTATTGGTTTAGGCTGCAGTACAATCGGTATTTAGTAGCTTATCTTTGTTACTAGATATGCTGGTACGTTTGGTACGTATTGATAGGACCTCACAAAGATCGATTCATTTATCTAACATCAAAAGAATCTCAATCTTGATGGCTTGACTATATCTAAAGCCTAGAGAAAGACTCAGAGGTATACACAAGTTTGTGTGTCACTTTGAGATGCTATGATGGAGAGTCTTACATGTACTTGTATATCTGCATCTTTGGTGATATCAAGTTATGTATTACTTCTCGATTCGTAATTAGGTAACCATATCCACTATAGGATGATGACATTCCCTAAGTAGCTTAGAAGGTTCATTATGCTAAATTCTTGCATGCTGATTAAGTTTAAGCATAAATGAAAATTTTGAGTGGTATAATTTTGGAATAAAATATATTAATTAATTTGTTAGCTTGTCGGAGCTTAAATTAATTATTGAATGTCTGTAACCTTAAATATGGGGATATACCGAGCCCATGCAACTCGTTCCTTTTAACGTGGTAACAAATAGGTATGTCAGTATTGATTCTCTGGTGGCATGAATCAATATTAATTAATCAATTGTATTTTTGGTTAAATATGGAAATTAATTAATTTAGAGGTCTTCTTTATTATTTGCATATTGGTCCCTAATCTGGCCCATGACAAGCTCAAGCCCAATAGGATTCAAAGTCCTCCTATAAATACCCCTTCAGTTCTAAAATCATATGTTTGTAAGTTGCAATTCAGCAAACCATATAACTTGAGAGCTGAGGGGCAATTTTTATCAAAGAGGAGGGAAAAATTTTGATTCTCGGTTGGCACAATATACGGAGGGAATTTTCACCAGATATCTAGATAAGAGCAAGGATACAGATCAGAAGATCAGATCTGGAGGATCTTTTCTCTTATTTTCTTTCTTATAGTCAATTTTATTATTTAATAAAATTAAAGATTAAATTCTTCCTCTAGTAGAAGGAATTAAAAGCCTAATCCTTGCGCACAAGTTCTAGGATATTATTATCCAAGTATTTTTATTCCTTTATTCTTTGCATTCAATTTTAATAAGAGCATGTTAGGATTAGTCATAGACATGAAAATTTATTTTTGATATCCAATAATAGTTTTATGTCAACTGGATATGCAATTTGCAAGTAGAAAATCCCTTCAAGCGATGGACTGGACACTTTAACTTGGTCTGCCTTCCAGGTCCAACTGAAATAAGCTTCTCGTAAGAAGTAGGTTTACTTAGTTGAATTTTGTCTGTGGCCTCTCTGATGCTCGACAAACAATAAGCATATGCAGCCTGATTGTATAGTTGAACAATAGTCAGCCCGTAGCCCTTCACCCTGTTTTGGAGATGGTAAAAACAAAGCTCGTGTGTTGTACCAAGATATACATTGCTCATAGTATTTGCAATGTTTGTGTGTTGGTCTGATACGACTAATAATTCATCGGTGGCTCCAAAGGCTTAACCATAATTGAGACTTAAACCAGTACCAAGTTGTGTCATTCTCGATCGGGCCAACACCAATAGAAGTGGGAAAACATTTTCATTGCCGTCTTTGGTCACAGCTACAAATAAAATGCCTTTGTTTCTTCCGTTCAACTGTGTGGCATCCACAACAATAACATGCCACAATAAATTTTTCGAGAAAGTTACTCTGGACATACCGAGAGTGACAAAACAATGTATGAATGTTTCATCGGGTGCGAGATCTAAATCTCTAATGGTGTCAGCATTGTATTCCCTAAGCACCTCAAGGTGTTTAGGCAGTAACTTAAAGCAATCAGTCATAATGCCTTACAACAGCAAAATAGTTGCATTTCAAGATCAGAGAGTAATGCTATAACTTGCCCAAATGTCGAAGGATCGTTGCAGCTCTGCCATAATTGCTCGTGGTTTGATGATTTCTCCTTAGCGAGGCATCTTTTGGGCAAAATATTTGGCCATTACTTTCAAACTAATATTTCTTAATTTAATGCCCGCAAGATTCAGCATAAAATTATGATTTGGTTAAAACTTGCAGACAATCTACCGCCTATCTGCACCTTGCAGATATACTAAACATAGAACTTTGTCGCTTGCAATGTTATTCTACACGAATACTATCGGAGTGCTTTACTTTAAACTCGTGGTGTGCTCCATATGCGAAAGCCCCATGACAACAAGGAGATCATCTTTTTTCCAAAACATGGAGCCCCGTGCCAATTCCTGATCCAGTATTACTGCCACATCTCTCACCATGTTTGCCTTGTTTATATCCACTGGAAGGATTGGATCTAATCAATTAATTAGACTACTTAGGAATTGAGACCCTCTTGGTAGAGAATGGGTTTGCATAATATTTGAAATAAAGGCGCTCATATCGTCTACAACTATACCATTCATCCAGAAATCTTCATCATCGGACTGATGTGAGTCCTCATCAAGAACGGCCTCCTCGGAGTCATCAAACTCATTGTCATCAAAGTTGATCACACCACCATGATAAGTATTCACGTCAACATCCTCATCATCACCCTTTTGACGGTCATCTTTGGGAGTTTCATTGTTCAAGTCTGGCACATATGAATCACCACTTCTGCCTTGAGAAGCCATATCAAAATATATAGAAGACTCAAATCGTCAAGGTCTTCGGCAGATGGATTGTAATGTGTATATCGTGTCGGCTGCATGAAGACATGAACGATCTGTAGAGGGATGGCTCCCGGTATGAACTCTCAATACCGGTGTTGATAGTACTTCTTGTAATAACATAAATATTGAGCTTTGAATTTGAACTGCAGAGCCTTTGTAGCTCCACATCCGTCGTCAACAATGATGTTACTGCTGAATATAGCTTCTTAATGCAGCTACGAAATAATTGGCCTTTGAGATGTAAACCAATCTTTCTTGTCCACCAACAAAGTTTCCAGATTGATAATCAAATTGACCATTGTAGTGAACAAATAGAGAGCACCAGTTCTCCATTTTGGCAAAAACACGAACTAAATTTGAAGAGAGAATATTCAGAAGATGGAAAAGGAAGAAAGAAAGATTGCAATTGCGTAGTTGAAAATTTTTATGTAATTTAGCATATGAAATGAATTATATAAAGTAATTAATTAGATTGATCATAGTATATTACATTCATTCACATGCATTTCAATGTACGAGTAATTTTTATTCACTCATTTTATTATGAATATTTACACTTCTGCACATGCATGCCTATCTAAACTGTTGAAAAAACTAAACAAATCTATTCAATATGTCATTAAACTTTATAGGTACATCAATCCGGCCATATAATTGACCATATTTACACAAAATTTAATTTTGAATTGTGCATATTGCAGACACCATCATTTAAAAAAATTATCAGTGGTCGGAAATAGGTCGAAAGTGTTTCCGACTTTTAATTTTTTAAAAATCTTAACCTTTTCACCTATCGGAAACACTTTCAACCAGTTTCCGAACGGTTTTCTAAGTGAACTGATAGTCTTGATACAATGAGACCCGGGTTAGGGTTTCCTAACCCGTTTTCAACTGGTTTGACTGAACCAGGTAAATAATTTTAATTATAATTTAAACTTTCAACCCTTCCAAGTCAAAATAAAATTTTCCTACCAAATTATCTATACAAAAGTGTTAAAATGCAATTCTTAATTAAATTTATACTCTGAAATCGGACATCTCGATGAAAATTGTAAAATATGCATTTTAACTAATGATACCAACATCTTTGTGTAATAATTCAACCGATTTTATTGTTAAACAACTTAAAATATAAGAATATTTACTTTTGGAGTATATCTTGAATGCACTTATAAGAAGTATATTTTTATGATGTGCACCATCAAAAAGAGTATTTTTAATTATTAACTTATAAATTATTATAGAACTAATTAAATTCAAATAATTTCCATACTTTTACTTTTAAATGGAGTTGCATAATCGAGCCTTCAATTTTAATTTTTGTAGACTTTAAGAACCATAAATTAAAAAGCTACTAAAATTTTCTTGATGATTAAGAAATAATTGACACAACATAAATAACTTGGGATAGATAATAGATAAAGCATTTTCACAAATTGAATTTAATGGCAAAAACTAGCGTTAGGTACGCCTAAACGGTTTAGGCGGGTTTTATCCATACCCAAATGGGTTCACCCATCCCAAATAGGGTTTATTAATCCCCAATTAGGGTATATTAGATGGGTTTAGCTTGGGTTAATGAATAAAACCTGCCTAAACCGTTTAGGCATGCCTAACCTGAGACCTTCCCGAATTTAATTTGTCCCTTAGCTCAGGGTATAATAATTAAAACACATTTCCTGTAGCTGAGAGGTTACTGTTCGAGCTTCCCTGAAAACATCTGAATGTGTAAGTGGTGTTTGTGTTTAAAATTAATATATACCTATTAAAAACATTAAATTTAGTTTACCACATGAAATTGAGATCAAACCAAATTATGATATAGCAGACCCATGATTGTTAAAATGGCATTATCTTATAAGCCTATCAAATAAATTAAACTGTGCTAATGTTTAATAAAAAAAATTAAATCGCAATTCGGACTGAAAGAGACATACAAATATAAAAATATAAAAGCCGCTCAACAAAAAATCAAATAAGCTTGGAACAGAATTTTAAATCAAGAATTCATTTCGATCATTCAGCCCTATTTCTTCCTTTCAGTACACCTTTTGAAGGTGAAATATATGACATGATATTCTTCAAGAAAAACAACAAAACAACGAAAAAAGAATGCGGTAGCATTGTAAGAGATATAACATATGATATACATTAATATATATATAGAGATGTGTAAATTATTCATGTGGTTTTCTATTGAATCGGTAAAATAGAAAATTTATAGAATCTTGAAATCAATGATTGTGGATTAAAGAAGACTAGTGTTTCTCTTCTATTCCTTTTCTCTCACGTTCATGATGGCAGATAGGGTTTGAGAGAAAACTATTATGTCAGGAATTGAGGACCTAGTCCCTATTTATAGGATTAATATATATCCCACATAAAATTGATATTCACATCAAATATCAATTAATGATTAAATCTCCACTAGATATCCCATATATTATTTAGACTTATCCAGTTAATAATTTATTTATCTTTATATCCATAATAAATATATCACACACATGAGACATATCTTACATTCTCCCACTTGTCTCATGTGACATTCCAATATCATTATGGATAAAATAAATTATTCTTTCATAATGCACATTGATAAGTCTAAACATTCATTAATTGGGTCCATAATAATATCATTATTAAAGGTAGATAACTAAATCGAGTCATAGCGGTTGTATGTTACACAATCGACATAGTCCCTTCCATGTACTACAAAATAGTCACATCTTTAACATGATCATTCATTTGGAGCATACATTCGGTCCAACATAATGTCTTTATTCAAGACGATACATGTTTACATTTATCTATTACAATTATGCATGCAAATAGAAACAGGTTATCAGAAACATATCATAAATGAGCTCAGAGTATCAATACATAATGAACAATTCAAAACATACTATCATCAGTAATGCCCATACTTTCAACATGTTCAATAAATGTTTTGGGCAGCAATCCTTTCGTCAAAGGATCTGCTATCATAAGATTTGTGCTAATATGTTCTATTGACATTTTTTATTTTTGAACTTCTTCTTTCACGACAAAGTACTTTAATTTCATAATTTTAGCACCTTTAGAGTACTTGTCGTTTTTAGAGAAGAAAACTGCTACGAAGTTATCACATTACAATTTCAGCGGCTTAGCAGTAACGTCGACAATTCCAAGCCCTGAAATAAAGTTTCATAGCCAATTCGCCTGAATTGTAGCCTCAAAACATACTACAAATTCAGATTTCATCATAAATGTAACAATAATGGATTGTTTATTTATCTCAGAACCTTCTTTGCAGCTTTCCAGTATTCCATTCCTGGATTGTTTTGCTATCTGAACATACATAATGTTCCCAACAATCGATACATACTCAATTACTTCCATTTATTTTCTCTCTAGTACTTTATTGATATAAGCTTTTGAGACAAATCTAACATTCATTGTGATCTATTACGGAATAATATTATTCCTATCACATAGTTTGTCTCACCCATATCTTTCATTTCAAAGTTACTAGAAGAAAAGTCTTCGTTTCATGAAGAAGACCAAGATCATTAGTTGCAAGCAAGATATCATCAACATACAATATCAAAATATAACCTTACTCCCACTAACTTTGAAATATATAAACCAACCAACGATGTTTTTCTTAAATCCAAATGAAACAATGGTATTATTAAACTTCAAATACCATTGGCGGGAAGATTACTTGAGACCGTATATTGACTTTTTTAATTTGCATACCATGTGTTCCTTTCCTTTAATTGCAAAACTCATTGGTTGGTCCATATAAACATCCTCCTCTAATTCTCCATTAAGAAAGGCAGTTTTCACATCCATTTGATGTAGCTCCATATCATAATGAGCTACTAGTGTCATGATAATTATGAAAGAATTTTTTCGTGATACAGGAGAAAATATTTCTTTATAATCGATTTCATCCTTCTGAGTAAAACATTTGGCAACAAGTCAAGCCTTGTACCGTTCAAGATTACCATGAGAGTCACGTTTGGTCTTGAAGACCCACTTACAACCAACTCTCTTATAACTTTCTGGTAATTCTACAAGATCCCAAATATCATTATGTTCCATTGATTTTAACTCTTCTTTAATGGCATTTAACCATTCATCAGAATTATCACAACTCATGCCCTGTGAAAATGAGACTGGATCATTATCATTAATACTTAAGCCAATTTCTGACTCATGTAAATATACCACATAGTCATTCGAAATAACAGGTCTTCTTTGCCTTTCAGACCTCCTTAATGCTATTTCTTGTGGTACTTCTTCAATAGGTTCATCATTTGGTGGCTCAATTGTGGGTTCATCATTCGGTTGCTCATTTCCATTGTTATTCGGTGCAACAGTCGGGGCAACATTGACTTTATTGTTAGATGTACAAATCAAAGGGACTTGTACTCTAACTTCAGTAATACCCACAGTGCGTGGAGAAACATTACTCCCACTGTTTTCACCAATCTCAATAAACCTTGCATTATTAGTCTCAACAATTCTCATACTATGATTATAACAGTAAAAGATATACACTTTTGACTTTTCTGGATAACCAATAAAGTATCCACTTATTGTCCTTGCATACAATTTATTTTCATGTGGATTATAAATTCGTACTTCTGTCTGACAACCCCAAACATGCAGGTGTCTTAAACTGGGTTTCCTGCCAGTCCACAGTTCAAAAAGAGTCTTAGGACTGCTTTGCTAAGAACCCATTTTAACAAATACATGGAAGTTTTCAAACAGTACATCCACAAAGATAAGGGTAAATCTAATTTACTTAACATACTCCTAACCATATCCATTAAAGTTCTATTACATCTTTCTGATACACCATTTTGTTGTGGTGTACTCGGCTTTGTATATTGTGCACAAATGCCACATTTGTGGAGGAGTATTGCAATGGACCTCATAATACCTTCCGTTGTACTCACCACCTCTATCGGACCTGATGACTTTAACCTTTCTGTCTAATTGCCTTTCTACTTCATCAAACTTCATGGTGCTCAGTGTACTCATTAGTGTCCCAGCAAGAGACTTTTCAGTTGTTTGAGAGCGCTCTCCCACAAACTTCATAAATTCTTTAGCACTTTTAGTTTTAGGGAGAATTGTCTTAATATTGTCTGTAAACGTTTGATCACTTTGGTGATTAACAAACTTTCATAATATTTGATACCATACTAACAAATAATGTCAGTAACGTCGCATAATATTAAATTAAACAATTCAATTCAATTTAATTAAAAGGAACAAACTTGGAATCATACTTTCAGAACAATTCCCAAACAAATACTTCAGAATTAATTCAATAAATTAATCAAATAACAATTCTCAACAATTCATTCCATATTAGAATTCAATTAAATTTAATTGTCGAAACATTCATTAAAGACGTGAAGAATTGATTGATTATATCAATGAATTCCAATTCACGTAAATCAATTCTCCAAAAGGCCAAATACGCCAACATAATCAATCGGCAATTCCAAGTTTAACAGCGGCGGAAACATTCGAATGTATACAAAACGCAGCGAACAATTAATTCAATCACATAAATAAAACTTTTCCAATTGAATTCATAATTCAGATATATGATTTCAAAATAGCAGCGGAACAATCATTCTTAAATCAATTATTAGGGTTTATAATTTTATTTATGGAGAATCATTAATTTCATAACACATGCACTGATACCACATGTAAAATTATTCATGTGGTTATCTATTGAATCGGTAAAATAGAAAACTTATAGAATCTTGAAATTAATGATTCTCACAATTTATTTCGTACCTTTCTCCATTGTAGAATTGTGAATTAAAGAAGACTAGCGTTTCTCTTGACATCTATTCCTTTTCTCACGTTCATGATGATAGTTAGGGTTTGAGAAAAAATTATTATGTCAGGAATTGAGGACCTAATCCCTATTTATAGGGTTTATATATATCCCACATAAAATTCATAATCTCATCAAATATCAATTAATAATTAAATCTTCACCGGATATCACATATATTATTTAGACTTATCCAATTAATAATTTATTTATCTTTATATCCATAATAAATATATCACACACATGATATCTTACAAGATGATTTTGCTCCTCACAGAAACGTAGAAGCATGTGTATCTTACGCCGTCGTGGCAATTTGCTTCGAGTTATATGATATGCAACTCTGGCAAGCTCCAAGGATGGCAGCCAACACTCTCTGGCAAGCCATGGCTGATGACACGACGAGCATCCAGAATGAAGCCCAGCAGAATCGGAGTAGTAATATGGGATCTTTCCTTGCAGAAGCGATGGACTTAGAAAAGATCACTCTGAGACGACGATCGCTCAGGATGGGTTCATATTCCTCGTTTGCAGTGGGCCCAGCCACCGCCATTAATAGAGAACCAAGACCTTTCTCTACAACTCTAGACATCCATTTGTACAGTATGTCAGCGACTACCTGACAAAGCTGTTGGCGGAAGGATATCGCCTCATTTGAAACCAGAGCCCGAATCAGTGATGCTCCATCCTGTGATGACAAAGTTCATGTAATAGAATCAGATTGCACGAGAAAGGTATGCAAGATTATGTGTTATGAGGCTTAAAATTAGTAACCGTATCATTATTCAATCATGTTGATACGATACAACAGCCAAAAATAGATCGAAGCAAAGGGGGCATA
This sequence comes from Plectranthus barbatus, assembly GCA_026898455.1. Lineage (NCBI taxonomy): Eukaryota > Viridiplantae > Streptophyta > Magnoliopsida > Lamiales > Lamiaceae > Plectranthus > Plectranthus barbatus. Next base: position 452,321 of record JAPKLW010000105.1, on the reverse strand, counting down.
CTGCGTTCATCAAAAGTCTTCTTAAAACAAGGCCATTTTTGGAAGGTAGAATCTTCACAGCAAGATTTGCAAGATCCACTTCAGGAGAAGCTCGGTTTGCAGATTGAACGACAAACATTTTCGCACTTTGTGGCACCAACGATTGCAGCCCTTTCCTGGAAACCAAATGGAAATGTCATCTGTCGGCTAAAAATATAGATAGAACCATGACAGTGCACAAGATGTTTCTACAGCGTCAAACATTGAGAAGAAAAGCCGTTAGTAATTTACCTAGTTGCTCCAACTCTTAAGAAAACAGCAATCTTTTCCCACTGAAATTCTCTTCTTCTGTTGAATACAACCTGGAAATTTGAACCAAAATACTTGGTAAAAAAAATTAACAGGAATTAGAGAAAGATTTCAAAGGCGTTTGATTTAAGTACGTTCACAATCTTTTCTACAGCCAATACAAAATTTTTCCAAAAAGAATAACATGACTAGAAAGGAAGATGGTAGATTCCTTGGAAAAAAAAGGAAGGAAGATTGTAGCTCAGCCAAATACCTAGTTGTACGGCAAGTGCATGCATAAATAGAAAAATATAAATTCAAAAATCATCATTTATAAGGTACCGAGTATAAGATTCTTCTCGTAGAAGCAGAATTGTCAACAAGAAGCTTCTGAACGACATATGGGTATGCAGCCTCAAACGTCTTAAATGTTGGATCTGCAGCTACTGCCAATCCTAGGAAACAGAAGGGAATCAAATACTGTGGACGAGAGCCAGAAAATTGCTGCATTTCTCTTTTAATGATAAAAAGGCAGGAAAGTTACCTTCAAGAGATGCCAGAGAGCGCAAGACAAGTATATAATACGGTGGCATGCGGCAGTGATACTTTAGTGCTACAGACCATATTTTACCCAGTACCTTCATAAATTAAAAAATTAAATCCGAATCACAAACAAACTGTAAAGCAGTCTCAGAAGTTTCAGGTATCCCTTTCTAAGGATAATTTAAGAGTAGTAACTATGGGTCTATATAGTATATATTATTTGAGGGAGAAGGTTCAATAAGCACCTCAACTATTGCAAGGGGAACCCGACTATTTGGCTCAAAGAGATCCTTTCACAACAGAGAGCAATTGGACATTTATTTTAAAATTGACTACCCCTTCATTATTTCACACAAAAAACACACACAAGGACTTCAAATTTTAACGACACTAGCTTAATTGCTTCATGAAAAATAAACTTTCAAAAACCCATCAATAAAACCCCTAATAGATTCAAGGAAACAACATTTGTTACGATGAATAGATGTTTGTAAGCTTGATTTTAAAACTTGGTTTTTTTTTGAAATTGAACAGAAAAAGAAGACTTGAACATTGATGAAACTTGAAACTGACACTATATTTCGAAAGACTGAGAAATCAGCTGAAGAACACTTCACAGCTTTTTAAGGCGTCATAGAAACTGCTTAATTGCTACATTTTTTTATGTCAAAGGGTCTATATGAGCGTAAATAGTAGGGGAGGGATCAATTTGATCCCCCACAAAATAGTAAAGGGGCCTATTGTGCCTTCTCTCTAGGTTAATTTTTTTAGGAATAATCCGAAAATTTAATTATGTCAACTAGAAGATCAAGTTATAGCTAGAAAACACTGTTCATTAACAAGTACATGACCCTTGTCCCCTGCTTTGGGTGTAGTGGTGAAAGCACATTATCTGTGACCAAGAGGTTATGGGTTCGAGCTTTCATGGGACATCTAGGTGTGTAAGTTCAAATTAATGCATTACAATCAAAATAGAAAGTGCATGATCCTCACCCGACTAAACTTGATATCTGGCACTCCATTAGTAAATTCCAACTTCCCCAGGGCATTATCCAAGTCCTGAACCAGTTAACAAGAACTCAGATAAACCAATACAAAATTTTGAGACAAACCACAGTTTCAAACTCATTTGGACAAACAAAGTCAACAATATGAAAAAAGCACAAGACAGCTCATGGAAGGACAAAATGATCAATGGTATAGGCACTACCATGGTGAAACTCCTGATATTAGTCCCAGGTATTATAACATCCATTTCCGTCAAATCAAACACAAGAGATTCCCAATCACCATTCACAATGTGAACAATAGAAGCAAGCATGGCAAACTGGTGCTTCTTCTCCATCCGACACAGCAAACCAAAATCAAGAAACCTATATCAATAAAATGGTGAGAGAAACATCTAAGTGTTAGACATCATCTTGCAACAAATCCATGTTAAACTCTTATAAAAATTTAACTTGTAATGATAGGATAAACATGCAAGTCAATGAATAATTTATTTATCAATAGATCAATACCCTAGTTTCCCAGATGATGTATATCGCAAATTTCCTGGATGTGGATCAGCATGCATCAGACCAGTCTCAAGAAGTTGAATCAGTGATGCCTCTACACCTTTATTGACCTAAAGAAGTTCGGGTAAGCAGAATCTATAAGCTTAAAACAATGAAGAAAACAATTTGATCAAGAAAAAGAATATGATAGTAGATATTGTGCAACTCCTCTCCACACAATCACCTAGAGAAAAAGCCTTAAACAGGTCATAATCAGTGGTTGACAACGCAGAAAAAGGAAAAAGCTAAAAGGCATTCTCTCACCAACGTCAATGCTTTGTTTTGACTTTTGAGTATTGTTCAAATTCTCGAGCTATGTTCCAAATAAACATTTGTAGCGTTTGCTTACCACTTTTCCAACTTGTGCATAAAATTGTACAGTTTAAGACTGCCTAACATTCATTTGATCTCAACTTGAGTAATCATACAAAGAAATTAAAGACCAAAACAGAAGTTCTAACTACTTTTCTTAGAATCAACAGATGCTCTTTATGTATTACCTTACATTTAAACACCAATTATTCAAGATATCATTACCAGATCAAGAAGTTTTTGGCTAGACTCCTCAGAAGACATAGCAACTAACTCACTCGGACTGTCACCATCCATCCATTCCATAGTTAAAACTCTTTTCTTGGTCAAATTCTGATATACTTTTGGTGAACTAATAAATGTGAACTGAGAATGAGCTTCCTGCAAATATATTAATGAACAGCAGTCAAAATGCATCAGCGTACTAGAGAGAAACTAAAAATCTCGTTTTTGCAAACAACTCGGGCTCGTATTCCTATCTTGCGTGCCCTCATGGTAGCAGTTCTCTTGATCATATGAATCAAGAAAACTTCCTACCGCTAGTTCACACTGGGAACAGGTTCTTGCACGAGAAAAAAATCCAAATAAAGTTAAGAACAGGAAATAACCATAAATTCCAAAGCATTAGCTGCCTCCAAGTTGTAATCTAACTCCCCAAGGAAGCCTTTTCCTAGTTCATCCGCATACAGACGAATGTCATTTTTTCTTTTTGCGATCTTCTGCAGAAGTCCTAGCTGAAATAATTGTTCAGTGTTAATTCATCACCATACATTATTTTGAAAGAAAGATACGAAAAACATGATTTTTAGACAAACCCCTATACGAAGTATGTAAATATCACGAACAACAATGTGGCATAAGTTGGGACGCTGAACTTTCACAGCAACATCAAAACCTTCATGGGTCCTTGCCTTGTAGACCTGTAGAATATGTAAACACATACATCAGAAAAAAACAAAAGCTGCATGACAAAAGCCAACTAAAGCATCTTATGCAATCTTTTATGCAAATGATATCAAAATCAATATCGATTTCACTTTCAGTGCTGGAGTCCAAAACCCATTATATCACATGGAAGCCTTCTATACCTGCCCAAATGATGCTGCAGCTACAGGAGCCTCAGAGACATAGCTAAAAAACGTGTCAACAGGACAACCTAATTCTTCTTTTATAATCTTCATTGCTTCAGCCCGCGGGAAAGGAGGGATTCGATCATGCAGCTCTGCCAATGCCTGTAATCATAACTTCACCCAGAAAATGAAATATGAATTATCTTTTTCCATTTATTAAGCACATATGAATTATATGTAATGTCTATTCAGCAATAACAAAAAGGACTAGCAAATAGATTCCTTCTTTTTCTGGCAGGAACCGAAGCTAAATATGTGTTAGTCAGAATGCTTTGGACTCACACGCTGGCAGTGGAGATAGTAATTACTGCAGCTATCCCAATGATTGGGTGCATTATTTACAGACATTTCTTCTATGGCACATGTTACTCATGACGAATGGGCCAGTCCGGGTTGACCTGGCTCAGGAGCGAATTATCAATGAAATGGGTTTGGTGGGCCGGGCTTATGTGTATTCCATGGGCTCATATTGGGCTTTATTCCAAGTTCACGCCTGGCCCAGGCCAAGGCCCACTAGAGCACATGACCAGCCCAGCCCGGCCAGACCAGACCAAGGCCAGGTCCGGCCCATCTCAGGTCCAGGTCTGGGCTATCTCAATTTTTAGTAAGTTTTATGATTTTTTACTAGTTATTTTGATTCTTTCTATTAAGTTAACTACTAAATAGATAGTTTTAAGTGTTAAATTCAACCAAATACAGTTAACTTTGTCTACAAATTTAGAAATACTCTTTTATAAATAATTAAACATAAAAATCCACTTTAAGCCCACCTAAGACCAAGATTTTTATAAAATGCCCCGGCCCCGGCCCGACACGGCCCATCTCGCCAATGGTCCCGCTAAGCCAGGCGGCCCAGGCCACTTGACTGGTGGGCCTACCCAGGATTGGGCTCGGCCGGCCCACTTGACACAACTCTATTATTGAGCACTAATTGTGCAGGCAGAAATTGAACTTCTTAGGATCAGCTGAGTTGGATTATAGCCAATACACAAATGATACATTCCTTACATCTAGTTTTTCAAATGATGAAGGCCAACATTGCTTATTAAAAAAAATATAGAACATCGGAGACATCAAAATGGATCGTAATGGACCAATCAAATTATGTAGAGCAGTATTGGAGTTAAGATAACAAACAATATCTTTTGTTCCATGGAGCCTAATCCTGGCAATAACACTTAAATTATGCAAGTAGCCAATTAGAGATAACTTCATTCAACAGCGATCCAACAAATTAGAGATTATTAAGTTTCACACCTTCGAGACTTCAGTACCAATTATGTCTGGCCTTGTAGAAAGGGACTGACCAACTGCACACAGATGAAGGTGCTTGCATCAAGAAATGGTAAAAAACGAGAATAACAAAATCAAATTTGGATAGTCAAATTCTGACAAACATGTAAAGAAGCAGCCGCAAGCGCTAAGATTTTTAAATCAGCTTTCCTACAGCGATGCAAGCCTGCATTACCTTTTATAAAAGTTGGGCCCAAGCCTAGCATTGTTTCTTTTAAAATTATCCCAAAATTGTAATCAGAAACTTTTTCATGAGCATCCTCATCTGTGCCTGAACTGATCCTAGAGATTCTGGATTTGATTGTAGCAAGAACGAAGGCAGTAAAGACCTTTCAGAGGGTAAAAAACAGTCAGAAAAACACCTCTAGCAAATGGTTGTTATCGACTCAAAAGTGTACTGAGAACTTTCAACATTACAAAGGGAAAAGGCACAGTAGTTTGGATACATTAGAAAAACATCACCGGAAGATAAACATAGTAGTAATTAGGGTAAAAATTTTGCAGACACATTGCTTTATGCAGCATTTTCTTATCAACACCTTTCTTCTATTAGTTAGCACCATTGTAGAACTAGAATATTGTGGGATTGACTGCAGTGTCATCTTTATTCTATTGAAAATATTCCTAATTGGTACTAGTCATCCACTACTCTTGTTCTGACAAAAGTGGACCACAAAGGAAGTATTGATTCCATTTCGCAAACTGTTTAAACTCCATAAATGTTTTCCAGTACTCAAACAGCTAACACGGTAAATCCTATCCCATGTAAATCATAAACACCAAAAATACGTAAAATTTGTTTTCTTTTCAAATAATCTCTAAATATTTTCCATAATATATAGTAGCACTGTATTAACCAAAAAGCCCAATGATGAGCTCCATGAAGTCTTAATAGAAACTTTACAAGATGAAGACTCTGGACAATCGATAAAGATAAAAACCCAATACTAAGGACTTCTTCTCCAAAGCACATCCAGTACGACAGTTAATGAACATGATGCTGGAGAATGGTATTTAAGTAGCACCAAGACTAATGAATGCTTAAACTTTCAATTATAATCACTAATTGCTAATTTAAACACTAGTGGGGCAGGTTTCTATTATCTATGAAAACTTCATTAAAATGACTCCAGTATTGGCGGCAGGGGATAAACACAAGCCTATCGCTCTATCATTAGTATTGTTGTGAGACATGGTCATAGGAGCATGATTTAACTCTGCAAACACAAATAATCTTTAGCAGACATAGTTGCAAACGGACATTATTCTTCCAAATTATTCGTGTATTTTCACAAAACACAAAAAGGAAACAAAAACAACTGGCAAATATTCATATAGCCTTTCTATAAATTGGTCAGTTAGTCTTATCTGATAATGGCACCTAGACAGGGAGAGGTGTACAAGCTCGAAAGCTGAAGCATGGCTGATGTAAAAAGCATCTGATATTGAAAATAGAAGTGGGTGGCCTTTTTACAGACTGAATAAATTACAAGACATAAGACTCCTGTTTTTTCAATCAGAGAACAGAACTTGAGGTTTGGCATTTTGCCAGGACAGCTCTAGTTCATTTACAATCTCATGTTTGATGCAAACTTACCTCAAGAAGCCGGAGGGCCACTACATGCGGCCTCAGGGCGAAGTACTCCGTAACTTCCTTTGCGTCATACGTTTCAGGCAGAGGCTTTGTCCACATCTTTGCTGCATAGTAAAAATAGCTAGCATATACCTCTAAAGCTTTGAGATCAGCTAGAAACAAATCAGCACCAGAGAGCTCTGCAGGAAAACAGAAAATTATAAGAATGGAATAAAACCCAGATTATTCCCTTAAACTTTTTTTCATGCAAATTCAGTCTGATAAATATAATCATCCCCAATTTTCTAAGAAGCTCAGGCCCCTGAACTCACACATCCTAGTACGAGCAAGGCATATGTTTGTACAAGCGGCATTCGGGCAAAAGCTAGATTCTAGACTCTGCTATTATCTAACTTGCTCGACAAACTTAAACATCCAACAAGATGATGTGCAACCAACTACAGCAAAGTATGCACGACACACCAATCAAACTTCACCATATGCATAAATGTCGACATCAAAAAAATGTGTTAGAATGATGTTTCGGGTAACAAAAAAGGGAAAAAGAAACAAAAGCGAACACTGAACAGGACATGCTAAAATCCCATTTAATACTGGAATGTATCATACCCAGAAAGCACCTGATAATTAATTCCTAAACTACAATTCAGGAGAGAAATACCTAACGTACTCATCAACATTCAGTTCCAACAGGTAGCAGCTGAGGGTTTCTCCTCGTCACAGAAGAAACATAAATACACAAACTTGAATCCATAATCAGGAGGTTGAAAATATATCAAGCCAATAATCACTGAACTCACACGATAATAAAAACTCACAATTAAAATACTCCTTCCACCCTAACAAATCCATGCTTCAATTCTAAACAACTGCTTCCTCATCAAACATTCAACTACCTCCAACATTACGATAACACAACCAACACTACTTCCCGCCGCTAAAACTAAGCATCACAAACCGTCGGGTACCTGGATAACACGGCTGCGGCCACGACGGAAACCGGAGCAGCGCCGCCTGTGGATCCTCCGCATTCCGCAGCCATACAAAATCCTCCACCGACTTCGAAACCTCTGGGATTCGGAACGCCTTGTTCGCCCACTCCAACCCTTCACTGAAACCATGTTTCAAAAAGTTTATATCTTTCTGCACAACTTCCATAACATTCCCCAGAGCACCGCCATTTTTGCGCAATTTCTGCTCAAATTTGGGGCCTGCATTCTTGCTGTTTGTGCTGAGTTTATTCGTCCCAGTTATTCTTCGAGCTCCAGCATTGCATAGCACAGCGGCTGGCGGCAATACTGACGCCATGGGCGCCGGAACTCTTCAGAAATGGGGATTTGTGTCGGAAAATGCGGCCATAGATAAATTTGTTATGTTGTGGATAGAGAGCAGCAGAGAGCTTTGGCAACAGTGTTCTGAAATTTGAAGCTTTTGGCTACGGATGAAATGGAACAGATATTACTTGCGAACAATTTAGACCCTTCAAAATTATTTAGATAAGTTTAACCATTCAACTATTAAAATTAACTTATTTAAGTATTTTAATTTTTAATATTCTTATTATACCCTTATTTAAAGAGTATCTTATATAGTTTCTCAATCCAAAAATCAAAAATGCATATGTAAAAATAAAATCTCAAATCAGAATAAATATAATTTTATAAAAATAAATTTAATAAAATAATTAAAGTTTATACATTCAAAATCTGAAAATTCTTTAAAAAAAACTTACGCATTCATATTTAAAAATAGCATAAAAATTTATATTTTTCTTTAGAAAACTTGAAAAATATATAACATCAAAATCGTATTCAAGTTTTTATATGTGACGCTTTAAATTTTTAATTAATCTTAGGTTTTATTAAAGTTTGTTGGTCCCGAGATCAGAGTCGTCGCGGTGAATACAACAAACACACACGAAATGTAGCGGAATATTAACGTTCACTTGCACACTTAGGTTCTTTATCAAGATTGTTTAGCTCAGCTTTTACTTAGGGTTTCTTACAGATATACACTAATAACTTGGTTGCTAGGTTTCAAATTAAACACAAGAAATAGTAGGCAATAAAACAGTAAACAGACACAATGTTTAAAGTGGTTCTATCAAATAGATCTACGTCCACTCCTTAGCCGAAACGCTAAGAATTTCACTAAAAAGATATACGAAATACAAGGATTCGCCGAACACTTGCTGTAGGCGGTGAGCTTTCGAGCCGGCCACAACAAAGCTATCCTCCGTTACTTCGTTCTTTCCAGTCCACAGCTACGGCCAAGTCAAGGGCAACACCTTCATAAAATTTGTCCTTCGCTCCTAGGGGGAGCTTTTAAAGTTCTCTCCTGAACTTGTCTGGTTTTGGCAAAATGCTCGTCGGAGTCAATCTCTTTTCAGAGATGTGACTGCTGGATGCTTCCTAGGATGGATGGTATCCCAATGATTGGATTCTCGACCGAAGTCAAGGAATCTCTTAAAGGCAGTGTCAGATTTCAATGGAAGACACTTGTTGAGAGCTTTGAATACACTTTTATCCCATGCTCTCAACTGACTACTTTCTCACTCTTTTGTTTGTCAAAGGAATCTCGTTGTTAATGCTTTTTCAGATATGGTTGAGGTTCCTTAGCTCGTGAGTAATGGAAGCAGTAGTCGTCTCTCACTTCTGGACTTGTCTTTGACTCTGGATTGCTAACGCTTTTAGCAATCTGCTACATGCTAGCGAATGCTGACTCCTTCAGCATTCCGCTGTACATTGCTCTTAGCAAATGTTAAACTCCTTCTAGCATTCTGCTACTTGTTCTTCTGACTGTTAAGCATTTCATTCTAGCAGTCTCTTCCTTTGACATAGGATTGCTATCTCTTTAGCAATCCCTTCCTTAGCACTTGTCCGCTATTATCTCTAGCAGTCTCTTCGTCTGCTAATAACTCTAGTAGCCACAATCTGCTAGGAATGATTTTAGAAATCTAATCTATTACAACTCGATACTTAGCCTATACTCCATTACAAGAGTTTCTATACTATACTAGAATTCAGCAATTGATCGACCAATCTACTAAGGTTTGATCCAACAAAACCTTTTTACAATAGGATCCTAAGGGAGATTTAGGAATAATTTCCCAACAATTTCCCCCTTTTTGGTGCGATCAAAGCTTACTATCACTTGCTGAATAAAGAGGAAAAATGTCTGAGTTTTACAAAAATTTTCTAAGTATCAGAGCTATGCAATCCTAGTAATCTAACTCAGAGTTAATCCATCTTAATTGTTAGCAGGGATTGGTTTTAGATAATTCCCTCTCAATATGTGCTGGGAATATTTTTCGAAAATATATGTAATTGTTACAAGGAGTCTGCTAGAGATTCTAGCACTCAAATAAGTTAGCAGACATTCACAACCAATCCAAAGCAAACATATATAGATTCGTTGAATACACTAAAGTGTATATCAACTTTAGCACGCAATAAAAACTCATAAATCAACAATAAGGAATTGTCTAAGTCTGATTCCATTTTCATTCATTTGATATGAGCATTACAATTACAAATGAAAAAGTAATCTCAAAAAATGGAAATGCTAGGAAAGGATGCTAAGAGTGTAAGATCAAGAGTCGGGAGCAGGCTTCTTCTTCTCAAGCTCATCAAAATTCCAAGTGCCAGATGCACAAACTTCTCAAGATACGCCTTGCTAGCCTCCCTCTCAGCAGCTTCTAACTCAAGCTTCTTAGCAAGCCTCTCATTCTCTACCTCTAGCCTCTGAAATTTTAGCTCCTCATCTTTCCTTCTCAATTCTTCCACTGCTAGCGTGCGCTGCTCTTCCTTAGCAGCCAATGCTTCTTCCTCCTTCTTCCGCTGGGCAGCTTCAGCAAGCCTCCTCTCTTCCCCCTCTTTGATCGCATCATAAAAGGTCGAAGAGAAGGATTGGAAATCGGATTGAAATTGTTGCTTAGCTTCAAATACTTTGGCTCGGTTGACCTCTACATCTTGTTTCACAGAAGAAACATCTATCCTCACCTCAGCAACCTCAGTGCGGACCTCTGACACTTCGGTCCGAACCTCCTCAATCTCCTTCGTTATCTCAGCCTTCTCCATCTCAACTCGCTCATTCAAAGAAGATAAAGCACTTCGCAACGCCTTTTGTACGGCTGAATCCTCGTAAGATTGAAAATCATAGGAACTTACAAGTGTAGCTTCAAATGCAGGAGATGTTGTTGCTAACACCATGTCCAGACCTTCAGCAGTGGTAGTCTCTTCCTGGCTCGGTTGTGCTAACTCCAACGCTTCAGTATTGGCTTGTTGAGCAACAGAGTAGCGCGACTCTTCATCCATCAGCAGCTTAGCACCCTCCTTGATCTGAGCAATTTCAGCATCATGAGCAATCTGAGCTTGAGCAGCCACATAGGTTTCTTCCTCATTTAGCATTCTCTGAGTAACATCCAGGATTTGAGCAGTCTCAGCTTCATGAGCCTCCTCGGCTTGAGCAGCTCTTATGACGCTAAGAATATCCAGGTCCAAAAATAAGACAATGATTCTGTCTTTTTCAGTGAGCTTAGCAGCCTCTCGCTCAGCTATCATTTCAGTCTTCCTGGCTTCCATCCTTGCTTTCTTCAGGGCCTCATACTCTGCTTGACAGCGACGGTACTCAGCTGCCGCTCTAGCTTGGCGCTTTGAAAGTTCGATCCTAGCGTCAGAGTAGCCGTTTGGGGCAAAGGATGATGGTGACAATGACTCGGAGTTGGAGAACAATCTGTGAGCACGGATCGCCTGCAGTCTAGCAATAACTTGCTTGTTTGAGTACTGCTTAGATCCGACAACTTGATCAACCCAATCATTCGCCCATGCCTCTTCCTTCCTCCAGAAATTCAAGCCCCGAGCAGTTGTGACCAGCATCCTTTCCTCAAGGCACAGCTGATGCATCACATAATCAATAAACTTCCATCTCCTCAGCTCCTCGGCTAGAATCTTCCCCTGCTCTGTCGTTTCATCTATCTCTCCATAGAAAATATAGGCTAAGTCTCTTTCAACTGCTGCCGATATGAATTCTTTGATCTTCGACAGCATCTGAAGTACGTCTCCACTCGCCTCCTCCTTAATGTGAACTGGAGCACAACATTGAGCAATCCTGCGTAATTTGAATCGAGGCCCTGGAAGACCGTCAAAGGGTACGCACAGATGATTGTCGGTGCCTCTGTTGATCTTCCTCAGGAAACATGCGTCATATACATCCTCAGATTAACCATCGGAATCTGATTCAGAATAGGCATCTTCATATCCAACAGGAGTCTCCCTGCTGACCTGCTCCTCTCCTTGAGTGCTCTCAATCCTTTCGGGGATGCTAGCAACCTGCTCAGCTCCCTGGTCTTCAGCAACGTTAGCAGTCTGCTTAACGTGCGGCTCTTTAGCACTCTCAGCCTCATCATCTGCTTGTTGTCCTGCTCCAGAAGGACCAACATCCCTATCCTTGGGTGGCATTTCATCATCTGAACTGCTGTTGTTGTTGGGTTGTTCATTAGGTGCTCGGATTTGAACACCCTTTCCTTTAGTCTGCTCCGGCACGTTGAATGCTCCAGCATGCAACATTTGATCGAAAGCTTTGTCAGATAGTGCCTCCTCCTCTGGCACAATAGCTCCACTAGCATCCACCTTGGGAATAGTCACGATGATCCTTCCACCTTCCTTACCCTTTCCCTTCTTCTGCTTCTCTGCTTTAATAGCTAGCTGGGAAGCCTCCCGTGCCGCCCGCTCCAACAATTGAGCGGCCCTCTTCGCCTCGGCACATTCATCGGTAGCCCTCTTGTTGTTCACGAAATTCTGATCACGAGCTTCGAACATCATCACCTCGAGCTTCTTCTTGTATGATTTCTGCTCCTTCGCCCTTTGCTCTGCTCTCCTCTTCCTCTTCCTTTCATTTATTCCCTTCAATCTTCCGGACAGAGGCTTGGAGGATAAAGGACTACCTTGTTGCTGTCCCTCTATTTCTGGAGTCGCAATCTCCTGCTCAAGAGTCTCCTTAGCAGCTTCCTTCTCCTGCTCCGATTTCTTTACTAACCTCCTCCTTGTCTGTTTCTTCTATGGCTCAGCAGGAGTAGGGACGTCCTTAGAGATCGGATCCAGTGGCTTCTGAATCCGCCTTCTAGTTCTCGTCCTCTCTGGCGTAGTAATCTTGGTGCGGGGCCTCTTAGGAATAGTAGTAGCAAGAGGATCCAGTAGAGTGGTGGGTACGGGGACCTCTCCTCCTAGCTCCAACTTTTCAATCTCTTCTAGCTCCTCGAAGCACTTATCTGTTTCTGCTTCCTTCCGAGCAGCCGCTATCTCCTCCGGAGTCATAGCGATGGCGTGCTCCAGCTGCTGGAATGCTAGCTCAGCAGCCTCAGGATGCTCTGGGGATGTAGGGATTGTGGTATCCACGTTTGATGTGCCCTTCAGTATCCTCGGGCAGCTAGCGTCAGGATCAGCAATTGCTTTCCTTGTCTGGGGAATGAAGTCTGTCGGTAGCAACCTTTCCCCTGCATCCAGCCTCTTCTTGTGAAAGAATATCTCTATAAAATTACTGATTTTCAGGCCAAAATTTACATTGGAAGAGAATGTGACATCCCTATTCACTGTCACATTCTTCTTCACGTGTTCCAGCCACCTCCCATAGAAAAACTCTGCCCAATTTCCCTTCACCTTATCCACCAGGGCCATCATCACAGCATACCGATGAGCAGATATCTGGGAGTATGAACCAGCATTGCACTGGAACATTTTGATCACCAGCTCAGCAAGGAGCTTGAATTCCCCCTGGAATTGGTTGATAGGGTGTGCGGGCTTGAAGGTGATCGGCCGACCTTTGCTGTCTTTCACTAACTCCGGCTTTTTCCACATCTTCCATCGCTTCTCCATCTCAGCTTTATCATGCAGCTTATACTGAGCAATGCGAATACCGTCTTTGGGAAGCCCAAACTTGGCAGCAAGGATATCGGCATTCACCTCCAATATTGTACCGAACAACGAGGTCTTGAAGGATTTTTGAGATGGCTCCTCCACTACCGCCCTAGCATAAAATTCGGACACCATATGTGGATGGAACCACGATGGCTCCGCTGACAGGTACCCAATGACTCCAGCCTTCTCAAGCACTTCCACGAGTCATTTTGAAAATTGCATAGCGGCGAGTGGGGTATACAAAATCCGATCCTTCATTATCTGCGATGCGTGCCTCTGCTTATTTGAAAGGTTGGATTGTGTCTTGGTCTTGGCGAGCGTCACCAATTGACCGTATGAGATGTTGTCCTCCACGTCCTCCTTCTTGACGACGTCGGTGTATTCTGGTGCCCACCTCTCATGAAGAGTTATGGTGGAAGTAAGGGATTGAATAGGGGTACCAAACTCAGTAGACGAATCCGATGAGGTCGTATGGACAGATGGTTCAGAATGATGAGATTGGGTGGGGGAATCAGGATTAGCAGCCATGGTAAGTACTTAGGAAATTCTTGAGAGAGATTGGGAATTTTCTGAGAGCTCAAAGGTTTGAAGGCTTGGGGATGAGGGATTTGAATTTCTATAAAGTGAATGAAGTCGAGTGAGAGATGTATATACCTTACGGGTAAAGATCTAACGGTTGGGATACGCCTCTTCAGATGAAATCGACGGTCGAGCTTCGCGAGGACGTTTGTATGGTGACCCACACCCTATGAACTCGAGTGCCGATGACGTGTCAAGCTTTGGTTCATCGCCGCCGTCTGCATGCAATTAATGCACGTCCCGTTTGAATTTCAAATTCATCCCGCATGTGACTTCCTCTGCATGGTGGAGACTACTACGGGTTAGACTCAACAGTCTGCTATCATAGGAAATCCTTAGCATGCACATGAGTCTGCTGAGAGCTTGGACTCAGCACTCAATTCATACAGATATAGTCTGCTGAGGGTTCAGCAGCCAAATCCTCTAGCAACCTTCAACGAATATTCCCCAATATCAAACACTTTCGAGAATGCTAAGAGCTTGGACTTAGCATTAAGATCTAGCAGTCTACAAACGTAAGCTTGGATACGTTTCTCCAACTCCTTCAGAAAGCCAGAAATCCAAAAAGAATGTGAATAACAACTCATTCGTCCATAGCATCGTCTATCTCCATAAGACCTAACTTGATGCATAATTCTTTAAATCTGGTCTCAGCTAGCGGTTTAGTAAAGATATCCGCAATCTGTTCTTCTGTGCATATATATTAGACGTCGATATCCTTCTTATCTTGATGATCTATAATGAAGTGATGTCCGATATCAATATGCTTCGTCCTTGAATGATGAATTGGGTTCTTCGTTATGCACATTGCACTATTGTTGTCGCAGTAGATCGGCACACATTCAGGAGAAATATCATAATCTTGCAATTGCTGTCGAATCCACAAGACTTGCGAACAACAACTAGCAGCTGCTACATACTCTGCTTCAGTAGTAGATGTAGCCACCGAGTGTTGCTTCTTGCTAAACCAGCTAATGAGCTTGTGTCCAAGGAATTGGCATGTCCCGCTGGTCCTCTTCCTATCAATCTTGCACCCTCCAAAGTTTGAATCTGAGTAACCACTCAATGCTAAACCATCTGACCTTCGATACCAAATTCCTAGACCCTCGGTGCATTTGAGATATCGTACAATCCTCTTAGCAGTGTCCAGGTGTGACTTTTTGGGATTTGCTTGATATCTCGCACATAGACCAACAACATACGATATATTTGGTCTGCTAGCTGTGAGATATAGCAGTGAACTGATAATACCTCGATAGAGAGTAGGATTCACATCATCTCCTTCTTTTTTGAGTGCAGCTATACAGGTTGTGCTTATTAGAATCCTCAAGCTCTTCGTCTTCTCCGGACAATACTTAGCAATCAGATCACGAGTGTGTTTTCTCTGATGAATAAATATCCCTTCGCTTGACTGCTGGACTTGAAGTCCTAGAAAATATGACATCTTCCCTATCATACTCATCTGGAAATTGCTCGTCATAAGCTTCGAAAACTTGTCGCATAAATTTGAATTCTTCGATCGAAAGATAATGTTGTCGACATAAATTTTTACGAGCAGTATGTTTCCTTCATCCTTTATATGAAAGAGAGTCTGGTCTATCTTTCCTTTCTTGAATCCATTAGCTAACAAGAACTTAGACAAAGTTCCATACCAAGCTCTTGGTGCCTGCTTCAAGCCATATAAGGCTTTCCTTAGCCTATAAACTTGATTTCCCTGCTCGAAGCCTGGTGGTTGCTCAACATAAACTTCCTCCTTGAGCTCACCATTAAGAAAGGCGCTCTTCACATCTATTTGCATCACAGAAAATTCATGATGTGCAGCATATGCTAGGAATAAGCGTATAGCTTCCAGTCGGGCTACTGTAGCAAACGTCTCGTCATAGTCTATTCCTTCGCATTGTCTGTAGCCCTTTGCTACTAGAGGAGCTTTGTTGCGGATGACCATTCCTGACTCATCTTTCTTGTTCTTGAACACCCACTTGATTCCAATAACACTCTGATGCTCTTGTCTATCTACTAGGTCCCACACATGATTGAGCGTGAACTCTGCTAGCTCCTCCTGCATAGCATTCACCCAATCTGGACATCGTAGAGCATCTTTAACCTTCGCAGGCTCCTCGTGCGAAATATATCACGCTAGCATCTCATTGCCTTGTCTCATCAGAATTGGATCATTGATGTCACCAAGGACATCATCCAAAGGATGATCGCGTAGCCATTTTTGCTTCGGATTGCTAGGTTCTGGAATATCAGCATCGGCCTCGCCTGTTGGGTTGTTGTCTGCTACAACATTTTCCTCGGCAATCTCTGGGGGTTCAGCATTCTGGATCTCAACATCCTGATTTTCAGCATCAGGAATCTCAGCAACTGGCAACTCAACATCTGGAACTTCAGCGCCTGATTCTCTGCATTCTCCAAATGCTCAACAACGGCTTTGGCAGCATCATCAGCAGTGCCTTCACCGTCTTCTGCACCTCTTGCTGGATCTGGAATCTCCTCATCGTCTTCATTAATTAATCCAAAGATATCCAAATTATCATTAAGATAAATCGGATTGGTGGCCTCAGCATGATATTAGCATCACTGGCCCAATCAGCAGTCTGGTCACCTGCTGAGTGCGTCTGGATTGGATTGTAATCACTCATAGACTTAGTCGGGTTAATAGACATATTTTCGAAAGAATTCAAGATCGATTGACCATGGACATCATTAGTCTCATGATTACTAATCACTTTCTCTCTTATAACTCTGCGCACTAAGATAGACTCATCAAAGATAACATTGCATGTTATTTCCACCATTCTGGTCATCTTGTTTAATACTATATAGCCTTTGTGAGAAGGGTGACCATATCCAAGGAACACACCTTCATCAGACTTAGGCGAAAAAGTATTAAGCTTTGACTTCCCGTTGTTATGAATATAACATGTCGAACCAAAAGCACGGAGATGAGTAATAGAAGGCTTACTACCGTTGTACACTTCATAAGGACTCTTATTGAATCGGCCATTGATTGCGCTCCTATTCTGAGTATAGCAGACCGTCATGACTGCTTCGCCCCAATACTTAGCAAACAGCTCAAAATCGGCTAGCATAGACCTCACTGCTTCCTTCAACGTTCGATTCCTTCTCTCTGCTAGACCATTCTGCTAGGGGGTCCTAGCAGTGAATTTCTCATGCCCGATACCAGCTTCGGCACAAAAATCCATCAAGATCCCATTGCAAAACTCGGTTCCATTATCCGATCTAATCCTCTTGACTGTGACTTCTTTGCTATTTTGCTCCTTGAGGATTAGCTCCGGTAGAATGAGCTTTACTTCGTCTTTGGTCTTTAGCAATCGAACCCACGTGTACTTGGAGTAGTCATCAACAACCACAAGTGTATAAATATTTTTACTTACAGTGGGTGGAGTGACTGGGCCAAATAGGTCCATGTGCAAGAGCTCTAGGATCCTCTCTGAAGTGGCCTTCTCCGGGTTGGATCTGAAGGATGCTTTGGTCTGCTTCCCTTGCTGGCAAGCTTTGCATACACCTTCCTTGCGGAAAGTCTCAGCAGGCAGACCTACAACAAGCTTATTCTTGGCTAGATGGTTAATGGTTTTAAAATTCAGATGATTTAACCTCTTGTGCCATAGCCAAGTTGTCTCTTCCTTGCTCAATGCTACGAAGCATGAATGTTGTTGACCGCTTTGCCAATCAACAATATATAGGCCACCCTTGCGGATGCCTCTAAGCTTTACTTCACCTGCAGCATTGTCAGCAATAGAACATCCAGTATCAACGAAAGAGACAGTGTACCCATTTTCGCATAGCTGGCTAATGCTTAGCAGGTTGTGCTTGAGATTGGATACGAGCGCAACATTGATAATCCTTAGTCCATTTCACTCTACGCATCCTCTCCCAACCACCCTGCCTTTGCTATTATCACCAAACATGACTGTGGGGCCATAAAATCAATGGATATCGGAGAACAACTCTTCATCCCCCGTCATGTGGGCTGAACAACCGCTATCATGGATCCATTCATTTGACATGCTTGATGTCTTAGCACAGGGATCCTGATCCTTAAAAACAATCAACAAGTTGATTTACGTACCCGCTTAGCATCGGGTCCTGCGGGATTAACATGGATCATGATTCCTTTTGGAACCCACATCTAGGTGATCTTCAAGATTTTCTTCTTGATCTCACCCTTCAAAACCTTCTCGACCTTAGGATAAGTATGCTTAACATAATTAGATCTATGTGTGGTTGTGTGCTTAGCCTTCCTAGTCCATTGAAATGGAAATGGTTTGGACTCAGGCCTCACATAGGTGTTCCTTCTATGTGGTGTGTAAGAGTGATACTGTGGTCTTACAGCATGATAGTGATCCTGCTTGCCATTGTGGAAGGAAGGATATGCTTTCCTAGCATTGTGAACAAAATGCTCAGCATTCCTTCTCGACACTGCTGGGAATGACTGCTTTGTGTCCTCTGCTGAGGTCTAGCAGATGCCTGCTTAGCATGCGGTCTCTGATTCCTCTGCTGAGGTTCAGCAGATCCGCTCTGCTTATATCTTTCCCCCTGCTTAGCATTTGAGGGTTCATCAGTCATCTTTCCCTTAGTATCCTCTCTAGCATATAACTTTCCATCAGAGACGAATTGAATCTTTCTCTGCTTAGAAGTTTCTGCTTTATTAAATGCACCCTTCTTATAGGATTTGCTTGAGGCTTCAATGCTACTAAGGCCTAACCCATATCATTATGAGATCTTTGTTGGCTCACAATGGCCTTGCTACTAGTATAAGCACAAATGCATTCCTTACTAGCCTTGTTTTTCAAAGCGTGATTCTCCTTTTCAAGGTTTTGAAAATTTTCAGAAAGTTTGGAGAAATCATCCTTGAGTTTCGAGAGTTCATCGCTATCAGACCTTAGTCTTTCGACTTCATTGGTCAAAGATGTGACTTTCAATTGTAGTGAAGTGTTCTCTCCCACTATAGCATCTTTCATTTCATACATCTTTGAAAACTCTAAAGATAGCTTAGTAAGGTAATCATCCTCGGAATCTAAGTGAGTAGACTCCTCTATTTGATGCGTGATAGCTGGAAAAGAAATACTCATAGAAATTACCTCCTGAGCATCGACTGCTAGAGACGATTCAGCAGGCTGCTCATCATCTGCATCAGCATCCTCAACAATATTTGCCATTAGCACGAGCATGGCTTCCTCATCATCTTCTTCGGAGGAATAGTAATACTCCTCATCATTATCTGGGACATCAGGTACCTCAGTCCTTGTTAGCAATGCCCTGGTAACGGCTTTAACAGCACGTCTCTTAAATCTTTGCTTCAGGCGCTCTCTCTTCTCTTTGCTGACTTTTGGACATTCGTTCTTGAGATGATCTGGCGAATCACACTCAAAGCATGTCCTTGGCTTTCGCTTTGCTGAGCGGGTGGATGATGAAGAAAGCTTAGCTTCCTTGGCTTCTTTCTCGGCTTTAGCTTCCAGCATCAGCTTCTGAAGCTTTCTCATCTGCTCTTCCAGCTCGCTGATCTTTACATCAACAGGTTGAGAACCTGAGTTTGAGACAACCTCTTTTGCTGGCGATGCAGGAGCAGATCTCTCGCCACAGAAAGGCTTCTTGAGCTTCCATTTGTTGGGATCTCTCTTAGCAAAGAATGCTAAGTCTTCAGAGTTAGCAGCGGGTGTTGATTGAGCTTGTGTCACGACTGCTTCATTCTTCTTTGACTGCTGGATTATAAACTCATGAGTTTCAAGTTGAGCAAATACCTCGGATGTTAACATGTTGCTGAGGTCCTTCTCACTCAAACTTGTCATCTTCACGAACCAGTCTTCTCTTGGGAAGAGTTTAGAAATAATCTTGTTGTTCATCTCCCCATTGTCATATGTCTTTCCAAGGTTGCGAAGCTCTCCAACAATAGTGTCAACCTTTCCTCCATAGCTTGAATCGATTCTACTGCATGCATGGAGAAGGATTCATATTTATCAACAGCTACCTGGAGCTTGTTGCGCTTCATTTGATAGGTATCTTGGGAGGATTCACAGACATAATCCCACATCTGCTTGGTTGTATCAAAGTCCAAGGCTTTATCTACCATCAACGGAGGCAAAGAATCAAGAATAAGCTTCTTTGCTAAATGCTCCAGCCGAGCTCGCTTCTTATCCTCTATCGTATACTCCTCGAATGGCTTTGGGATCATTTGAGGTGGTGCTGGTTGTCCTTCAGCGACCTGTCCTATAAAAGCGTTAGCTTTCATGATTTTAATAGGACCTTTCTCAAGAACATCCACCATCTCAGGATGAATGCTTTGAAGTTGTATGATGGCCATCTTCTGCCATGAGTTGAACTTCTCCTTAGTATACATGGGCAAGGTATGGTTCATCTTGGCAAACTTTGAACCTGAGCTAGACAAACAAAGAAACAAAATACCAGCGCAAGGAAGAACTAGATCTGGTCTTAACACGACTCAGAAGCAATCGGTCTTTCAACCTCCCGTTCTGATACCACTTGTTGGTCCCGAGATCAGAGTCGTCATGGTGAATACAACAAACACACACGAAATGCAGCAGAATATTAACGTTCACTTGCACACTTAGGTTCTTTATCAAGATTGTTTAGCTCAGCTTTTACTTAGGGTTTCTTACAGATATACACTAACAACTTGGTTGCTAGGTTTCAAATTAAAACAAGAACCAGTAGGTAATAAAACAGTAAACAGACACAATGTTTATAGTGGTTCGATCAAATAGATCTACGTCCACTCCTTAGCCGAAACACTAAGAATTTCACTAAAAAGATATATGAAATACAAGGATTCGCCGAACACTTGCTGTAGGCGGTGAGCTTTCGAGCCGGCCACATCAAAGCTATCCTCCGTTACTTCGTTCTTTCCAGTCCACAACTACGGCCAAGTCAAGGAAATCACCTGTAGGGTTTTAGTCTAAGATGGACAACATGAGTTGCCATTAATTAAATTCTTGCCAAGGTTCGTTCTTAGGATACCAGGAACAAATTTCAATTAAATAAACCATGCGATCCTATGAATGCTCCTACAAAATTAATTGCAGAGGATGGAATTTAGGAATACCTGATCTTCACCGTTTGATCTACAGATCTAGATCGGAGAATAAAACGATGAAGTAAATCTGGATTTGAGATTGAATGCCGGCGATGGACAGTTGTTCCTACAGATCTGATCTTCTGAACTATTCCCTTGCTCCTTTGAAATCTGGTGAGGATTATCTACCAAGTTGGACCCGAGATCTGGAGAAATCGATCAGTTTCTCCCTCTGGATAGCCGCCGCCGTTTCTCTCTCAATATCACTCAATATACTGAATCTCATTAGTTGATCTGATAGAGAGAAGGCATATTTATAGTGTTAGGGTTTTGAGAAACCCTAACCCTAATGGGCTTGAGCAGTTCATGGGCCAGACCAAGGACCAGATACAAATAATAAAGTGGGCTCTCTTTATTAATTAATCCTTCCTTGTTCAACCCAGAACATAATTAATTAATAAAATATTGTTTTAACCTTGACCAAGGTAACAATGTTGACTTGCCCCTTTATTACCACGTTATTAGGAATGGGTTGCACCAAACTAACATGATCCACATATTTAAGGTTTTAGACATTCATTAATTAATTTGGCTTATGACAATCAGCCACAATTAATTAATCTCTTATTTCCTGAGTAATACCACTCACTCCTTTTCACTTATGCCTAAATTAAATAATTCAACCTGCAGGGTTTAGCATAATGAACCTTGTGAGCTCCTCATGGAATGTCACCATCCTGAAACGGATATGCTTACCTAAACGTCCAGCCTAAGCAGGCCACACACAAATTGCCAACACCCAAAATACGAGTATAAGAGTACATGTAAGACTCGCCACCATGGTAAATCAAAGTGTGGTCAATCTGTGTGTGCCCCTTATCCTTCAGTTAGGTTTAAGATTATGTATGTTAGGGATCTGGCTCATTCGTATGTCAATGAGAATGGCACATCCCACTGTTGATCCCATCAATACATAACCATGTACCGACACATCAAGTAGCTAGGATAAGCTCACTTATGAACCGATGTGCCGCAGCTTAGACTGACAGCCTATCCAGGGACTGTCTCAGCTGTAATACTGTTTATATCTCGCTAGGTCAAACGACCCATATGATCCTCTGTGATCTCCTACACACCATATGGTCATTCCTATAGGCGAGATAATAGGATATTATGGTTCGTTGTATGCTTGTTTCATCAGACATCGAGCATTGTTGTAGTAACACATATGAAGACCAGTGTACAAAACACTTAATCATATATGCTTTCAGTATACAATCCCAACAATCTCCCACTTATACTTAAAGCATAATACCATTGCTTTATCAAAGTATTAAGTGTGTCTATACTGTCAATCACTCCCACTGCATTCACGTCACCTCTTGTCACGATTTCTCTTATGATGTGATGCCACACATCCTATGTGTTTCACCACCTTGTGAGTCTTGGGTTCCCTTGAGTTTGTCATTGCACCAACATGATCACAATTCCATGTGATTTTATTAGGCAAACTCAGAACACACACCTCTAGAGGATAACATTGGAGTTATACTGCTTCTTGCGAAGCTAATGAAGCTGTCATGAAACTTAGTCTTCATATCGGAATCCACAACACACATTTGTGTTAGATTCCTATAACTCCTCCTCCAAGGCCAACACATAGTTAGAGGTCGATTTCCTTTCCTTATGATCCTCCTGGATATCCGATGCCATTCAACTCACAAGGCTCATTCATTAACCAATGTGCCTATCCAGAGTTGAACTGATATCTGTTTAACATGCTTATCGCATTACATATATCTAACATCGCTCATTTACAATATAGAAAGACAACAATCTTTCTTGCTATGAACGACTCACCACATAATCAATTTAAGCGACTTGAGATACCTGAACATCCTTTACTTGTGTCAACATAAGACTTTAATTCAAAAGATGTTCCAAAATCTCATAAGTCTTACTTCTGAAACTGTTCGGATAACCATCCTTTATGCCTGATAATATCTCCACACCATTTCCAAATGTGAAAATACCATCCACATAATATGCAAGGAAAAACACGCTTTTGCTGACACATAACTGGTACATGCAACTATCATTCTCGATAGACAATATCGAAATGTCTGTTACATGACCTGAAACTCCTTTAAGTTCATACTTGAACTACCTTGGCTTCCAGACATGATGCTTTTCACTTTACTGCACATATTTTATCTGGTTGTAGCATACAGATGTCGTCACCTTTTATCAAGGTACCCGTTTATAAAATACGGATGACGTCATCTATCTTTCAGATATTTAAATTCATATGTGCTGTTATGGTTAAAAGAATTCGAATGGGTTTAACAGTTGCAACCAGTGAGAAGATCTTGTTGTGAAACATACCTTGCTCACTAATCTAGACCTTCGATAACATGCTAGGTTACCATTCGGGCATTTCTTTCCTTGTATATCAATCAGTTACTTATAGCTAGTAAGCTATTTGGCAATCACTGATCCTGATATACAACTATAACTTTTACTGATTCATTTCTGAATCCATGACTTGACGTCATTAAGCCGCATCATTTGTCTTAACAGCTTCGTTGCGCTTTAAGGGATAAGTACGATGTTGTTCTTTAAGCTGGGAACAAGTCTAGAGATTGTTTCCACGAACCAGTACGATTAAGCCTGTTAAGGCAACCTCCCACTGCAACGATGCTCCTTTTACGTTATTAGTTAATGGTGCATTAATTTGTGGTTTACCACCTTACACAGGTGACCGTGTAATTGGTACCATACCTTCCAAGGTATGCTCAATATGCCACGGGGTATTTCCTGATGGATTTGAATTGTCTTCTCTAAAACGTTAGAGGACAATCTCACATTTGGATTCATGGTTTCATCCTATACAACTTGCTTGTATCTAGGATACACAAAGCAACCATCTTTTTCGTTTGCCTGGAATAACCCACAAAGCAGTACTAGCTTAAACCTTTCTTCCAACCAATCAGTTTCCTATATCAGCTTAACAGCCGAATTACCCATCATTGCCCTTTTGACAGAGTCAAGGTCTGCTAATGTATTTGGAACTTATTTAGAAGGCAGTAGATTAAGCAAACACACAATTGCTTTTGGCGCTCTTCCCAAAAACGAAAATTTGGCAAAGTTGGCATAACTTATAAACTTTTAAAGAATCTTATTTCGTTTTACCTACACTATCCCAATCGAGAGATAATAGGTGTAGTTAACTGGAATGCAATCCCTTTGCTATGCCAGATACTGTAAAACCCATCACTTAAGATACACCATTATGAATGAATCATAATGTTTTTACGGTCTTGTTTAACTTATTCTCTACCTTAGTCTTGAACGCTCTTGATTAAAGCAAGAGACTAAGACTTGTAGTGAACTAGATAAACATATCCAAATCTTAAATGATTACAATATCAATGCCTGTTAAGGCAACTGCGGAAGTAGACTCAAACCAGCAAACCAGAGCAAACATGAAATAACCTATAGAGATACAATCGCCTATTAAAAGGCCTGGTTACCATCTTATACCTCTAAGTAGTTGTCATAAGTACCATTCTTAGGAATACCTGGATTGAATCCATAATTCCATGAATTACTTAAAACTACTTAGACTGATGTAACCTATCTCTATAGAGATTCTTTAAATTATACCTTAGAACACTGATAGTTTATGTAATCAAGTAATGAAGAGACAACCATCCATAATAGAAAACACTGTTATTCATCATGATAGAAAAACTCTATCGAATAACTGATAATCTATAACAATAGATGAAAATTGTTTATCAAAACAAAACTAATATCTCTTCAAAAGATCTTGAATTAAAATAGAGTTTTAACATAAACTTAAAGCAAATAACTCCAACAGCTTGAGAACGATCTCTAGCATCTTCCTTGGAGTTGGTAGTCCCGTTATCCTCAAGCATTATCATCTGCTTGATTCTCTGCATAACGCAGCCAAAACATGATTAGTACTCACAGTAACCACTACTCACAAGGAGTAGAAAACTGATACTAAACATGATGACGTACCTTGTCCATTGGTGTTAACACCTGGAAAATTTGCTTTCCAGTGTCCTAGCTTGCCACAGTGGTAACACTTACCCTTTCCTTTAACTTTCCCAGCCTTTTTCTTTGGAGCATAAACTCCATTGTTCCCACCAGCAGTTTTCTTGTTCTTATTCCTAGCCGTTCTCTTAGGTTTTGATCGTTTGGAGCAGCAGACCGGCTACCAGAAGAAACTAAAATTGCTTTTTCGGGTTCCATCAGGGACTGTACTGCCATCAAGTCACTGAGTATATCATTAGGAGTATATTCCTTCTTGTTCATCACCACATTCAACCTAAAGTTTTCAAAAGACTTGGGAAGAGAGTTTAGTATGATATCGTCTTGGGCTTCCGCGTCAATACCACCACCATGCAACGTTAGTTCATCCATGAGGTGAGTCATGGCAACCACGTGCTCTCTCACTGAACTGCCTTCAGACATTTTCTTACTCACAATCTCCCTCATGAGATTGAATCTGATAGTTCTGTCCGTCTCCCCATAAGTCGCTGTTAGATTATCCATAATCTCACAGGCCTTATCATAATGTTGATGCTGCAACTGTAGTACCTTACTCATAGTGGTCATCATGTAGCATTTCAATACATTATTAGACTTGATCCACTTATCGTAAGACTGCTGCCCCTCGGCAGTAGCATCAGCAGCTGGGACTGGCGGACAAGGATCAATAAGGACAAACTTGTGTTCTTCCGCAACAAGGATATAATCCAAATTACATTTCCATTCAAGGAAATTCGGACCATTGAGAGGATTTTGAGCGAGAATATTAATGACATTGTTCATAGACATATCTGAAAACAAATAAGCGAATTAAAGTAAGCACATACTACGAACAATTGAAACAAATATGCATAGAACCTTTAGATAAAATAATGCAATTTGCTTCCTCCAATTGCCCAAGCTAATTTACCGCAAGCTACTGAAGTAGACGTTTACGGCAAACGCTCGACCAGACCAAAATAGGTCCTTTAATTTCTCTCCATGCCAGGTATCCGCCGACAAAATAAATTAATATTGGAGATCTTTAGACCATGTTCACCTATCTTGAGCAGGGATCTCATGCATGAGTTGTGCTAAGGCAACATCTAAGCCAAAGTAACCACAATCCTAACTCACGATGTTAATAGGCGATTTAGCATACATACTCTACCCATATCGCATGCCATTCTCATACTTCGTTATCTCATTTAGTTTAATCTTAGAGACCAGTGAAAGTTGTATCAATGCAAGCTACTGGAGTAGACGTTTGCTCAGAGGCTCCCACTTCTCATCTTAAACTAAATGTTTTATTTAGAAACCTCATCGCATTAGAATTGGTAATTTATTTCTAACGCAAGCTACTGGAGTAGACGTTTACGCTTCGAAATGCATTACTTCCAATGAGAGGTCGTATTTGTGGAGGTCTAATGATCTTGATTAGAAAAGAACCAAAATCCAGCTTAGTATTTTTAATTCTAAAGGTTTCATGCGCACAGATTACTTTATGTTCCCATTATGTCACACCCAAAATTCCATCATAAATTAATACGATCCTGGAATTTATAGACATAATTTAAAACATAAAATAAATCACATAAAGCATGCTTGAAAATTAAATTGCAACATGCTTATAAAAG
Source organism: Plectranthus barbatus (assembly GCA_026898455.1). Lineage (NCBI taxonomy): Eukaryota > Viridiplantae > Streptophyta > Magnoliopsida > Lamiales > Lamiaceae > Plectranthus > Plectranthus barbatus. The sequence goes on along the minus strand of JAPKLW010000105.1, from coordinate 425,380 downwards.
TAAATAATTAAAGAAAATAAACATGCTTTCCTATTATTTTCTAGTGCGCACATAATAAATCACATCAGTATGAGAAATAATTAAATAAACAAATAAAATTTCTCGTGGCCCCTCAGATGCGATTACAACCAAAAAATAATTGAATCTAATCTATTACAAGATTTATTTTCAGTACAGATCTTCAAACTGAGCCTCCGTTGGACTTGAAATCTGATTTGAATTGAATAAACAACATTTGGGCTTCAAATTAGGGTTTCTGGCCCAAACAATAGCCAAACCCTAATTTTTCAGGACAGCTGGCGGCCTCCAGACTGACAGGCCCAAGCTACGGCCCGGGCAGCAAACCCTAGGGTTTGTTGAAACCCTAGCCGCCAGCCTTTAGCAGCCCAGCCGCCGTCTTTCCGGCCGCCGCCTGCGACCGAGCATCTAGCAGCCTGCGCCGCCAACTTCTTCAGCCACGGCGGCCGCCCCTTGCCGGAACACACGCCTGCAGCTGCAGTCGTCGGGATGCACGCGAACCAGAAGCAGCCGCAGCCTAGCTGCACTGCATCCTCGACGCACACGCAGGTGAAAACCTGCCTCAACCGCGCAAGACTTGTTCCGGCCTGCTGCCACCTCGCCGAGCCGTGGAGTCGCCATTTTCGGCGACTGGAAGTTCGCCCGACGCAGCAGTCAGGCTGCGCAGCAGCCTTCCCCATCGCGCGCGACAGTGTGCAGGTGCTACAACCACCGTGCGGCCTGTCGCCGCTGCCCACCGCCGCACGTAGGAGGCGCGTGGCCTCTGCCTCCGACACTGGAAGAAATGCGCGCAGCAGCAGGAGCGCGGCGCGTTGCTGCCTTGGCCGGATCTGGAAGCTCGCCTGGTTCGCGAGCAGTAGCTGCGAGATGAGCGCGGCCCAGCCACAGGGAAGAACCCTGCCGCTGCCACCCACCGATGCCGCCACCGCCACATGCCGTGGTCGACGTTGCCGGCGGCGCAACCGCCGGCGAGATCTGATGGTGGCTGAACCCTAGTTCATGTCGACTTCTCCGTTCTTCGTTTCTCGTTCTTCCTCTGGATCTCAATTTCTCCAATTTGTACAGATTTGAAATAAAAAGAAAATACAAAAATAGATCTACATCTATTACATGATGTCCTATCTAATCTAACCACGAATTTTCTCGTGGTGAAAAATAGATCCAAAAACGAGAAGGCCACGAGAACAAAAACATTCACGACAATTTAAATCCATCCATGAACATACATATTTATTTAATTTCAATATATCCAAGATAGAGCCTAAGAACTTGAACCTGGCTCTGAAACCAATAGGGTTTCAGTCTACGATGGACAACATGAGTTGCCATTAATTAAATTCTTGCCAAGGTTCGTTCTTAGGATACCAGGAACAAATTTCAATTAAATAAACCATGCGTTCCTATGCATGCTCCTACAAAATTAATTGCAGAGGATGGAATTTTGGAATACCTGATCTTCACCGTTTGATCTACAGATCTAGATCGGAGAATAAAACGATGAAGTAAATCTGGATCTGAGATTGAACGCCGGCGATGGACAATTGTTCCTACAAATCTGATCTTCTAATTTGTTCCCTTGCTCCTTGGAAATCTGGTGAGGATTATCTACCAAGTTGGATCCGATATCTGGAGAAATCGATCAGTTTCTCCCTATGGATAGCCGCCGCCGTTTCTCTCTCAATTTCACTCAATATACTGAATCTCTTTACTTAATCTGATAGAGAGAAGGCATATTTATAGTGTTAAGGTTTTGAGAAACCCTAACCCTAATGGGCTTGAGCAGTTCACGGGCCAGACCAGGGACCATATGCAAATAATAAAGTGGGCCCTCTATATTAATTAATCCTTCCTTGTTCAACCCAGAACATAATTAATTAATAAAACATTGTTTTAACCTTCACCACGGTAACAATGCTGACTCGCCCCTTTATTACCACGTTATTAGGAATGGGTTGCACCAAACTAACATGATCCACATATTTAAGATTTTAGACATTCATTAATTAATTTGGCTTATGACAATCAGCCACAATTAATTAATCTTTTATTTCCTGAGTAATACCACTCACTCCTTTTCACTTATGCCTGAATTAAATAATTCAACCTGCAGGGTTTAACATAATGAACCTTGTGAGCTCCTCAGAGAATGTCACCATCCTGAAATGGATATGCTTACCTAAACGTCCAGCCTAAACAGGCCACACACAAATTGACAATACCCAAAATACGGGTATAAGAGTACATGTAAGACTCGCCACCATGGTAAATCAAAGTGTGGTCAATCTGTGTGTGCCCCTTATCCTTCAGTTAGGTTTAAGATCATCGGAAGTATGTTAGGGATCTGGCTCATTCGTATGTCAATGAGAATTGCACATCCCACTGTTGATCCCATCAATACATAACCATGTACCGACACATCAAGTAGCTAGGATAAGCTCACTTATGAACCGATGTGCCGCAGCTTAGACCGACAGCCTATCCAGGGACTGTCTCAGCTGTGATACTTTATATATCTCGCTGGTCAAACGACTCATATGATCCTCTATGATCTCCTACACACCATATGGTCATCCCTATAGGCGAGATAATTGGATATTATGGTTCGTTGTATGTTTGTTTCATCAGACAGCGAGCATTGTTGTAGCAACATATATGAGGACCAGTGTACAAAACACTTAATCATATATGCTTTCAGTATACAATCCCAACAGCACCTTCGTAAAACTTGTCCTTCGCTGCTAGGGGGAGCTTTTAAAGTTCTCTCCTGAACTTGTCTGGTTTGGGCAAAATGTCCGTCGGAGTCAATCTCTTTTCAGAGATGTGACTGCTGGATGCTTCCTAGGATGGATGGTATCCCAATGATAAGATTCTCGACCGAAGTCAAAGAATCTTTTAAAGGCAGTGTCAGATATTAAATGGAAGACACTCCTGGTTGTTGAGAGCTTTGAATACACTTTTATCTCGTGCTCTCAACTGAGTACTTTCTCACTCTTTTGTTTGTCAAAGGAATCTCGCTGTTAATGCTTTTTCAGATATGGTTGAGGTTCCTTAGCTCGTGAGCAATGGAAGCAGTAGTCGTTTCACACTTTTTGACTTGTCTTTTATATTTGGAGATTCAAACTTTGAATCTCCATACCCGTTAGACACAACGGCTCATTCGTCCAAGAGTGGTTTGACTTTATCCGTCCTTTCCGACGTCGTACAGTACTTTCCGACCTACTTCGGGAAAGTTTTGTCCTTTGTGTGTACGTCTGTCAGAACGGTAGTGTAGCAGTCGTTGTTTGCTATCTCGCCTTGCTAAGCCTTCTCGGAACGATCTGCTAAGCCTTCCTAGCAATCTGCTAGACAAGTATCAAATTGTTGACTGCTCAGCAGTTGCTTATTGTTTAGCACTTGAATCCTTTGACTCTGGATTGCTAACGCTTTTTGAAGGGATTCGTGAATTAAATCACGAAGTCTGTTCGCCAAGGATCGTTAATTGGAATATAAAAAATAAATTGATATGCATATGATTAATCCTAGCATGCTCCTATTGAATATGCATAAGGGGGTTTATGCGCAATACCTGGATTGCGAAACCCTGAAGAACGAGTGCGCGGAGATTCCTCTTGATATTTTCCCACGCACAAAGATTTAATTCCTAACAGATTGAGTAAGTAAATAAATCTTTTCCCACGCACAAAGATTTCTCAGATCTAGTCGATCACCATAACTCCCAAAACCTGGTTTGCTGTGTGCAACTTATGATCTTGTGGTGTGTTGAGATCTGAGGAACTGAGGTCTATTTATAGGAAAATATTGGACTTTTATTGGGCTTGAGTTTCATGGGCCAGACCAAGGACCAGAATGCAAATAGCAAATAAGGCCTATCAATTAATTAATTCTCATATTCAACCCAAAATATAATTAATTAATTAATATTGATTCATTCCACCAGAGAATCAATACTGTCCTACCTATTTTCTACCACGTTTTGAGGTATGGGTTGCATGGGCTCGATATATCCCCACATTTAAGGTTACAAACATTCGTTAATTAATTTAAGCTCTAACAAGCTATTTAATTAATTAACATCTTATATTCCTGAGTCAATCCACTCAAACCTTTTCACTTATGCTTGAACTTAATCAGCCTGTAGGACTTTAGCATAACGAACCTTTTGAGCTGCTCAGGGAATGTCACCATCCTATACTGGATGTGGTTACCTAGTTCCAGTACCAGACAGTCATACACAAACTGCTATTAACCAAGATACAGATATACAAGCTCAACTAGAACCTTTTGCTGCAACTCAAAGTAATACACAATCTGCATATACTTCTGTACCTTCATATAGGCTTAGGATCTCATCAAGCCATAGAGATCTAGATTCCTTTAATGTCAGATAAAAGAATCGATCTCGACTTAGGTCCTTATCAATGTGTGCCCCACACCAGCATACCAAGCCATCCAAGATAAGATGCTTATTACTGCGTATGCTGCAGCCTACACCGACAGTTTATCCGGGAATTGTCTCAGCTGTGATGACCATTTATATCTCCCTAGGTCAAGCGATCCATACAATCTTCTGTGATCTTCTACACACCGTATGATCTCCCTATCGACGAGATAAGAGGATAATTGCGTTTGCGACACATGTTTGTTAATTCAGACAGGAGATGAACATACAACATTTATGATTTCCAGTATATTAACCAATCGACCTTGTACATAATATACCAATCATAATGCTTTCAGTATATGAATCCATCAATCTCCCACTTATACTCAAAGCATTATACAGGTGCTTTCTAGAGTATAACGAGTCTAAACTAATCTGGCTATTACATCAAACATTCAACGTGGTTAGCTTTGCCCTCAGCCCAAGGTTACGTACATGCATCTCGTAGACCTTCTGAGGCAGAGCCTTTGTGAATGGATCCGCTAGATTATTTCTTGTATCAATCTTCTCTACTAGCACATCACCCCATGCTACAATTTCTTGTATAATATGGTACTTCCTTTCAATGTGTTTTGTTGCTCTGTGAGTTCGTGGTTCCTTTGAATTAGCCTCAGCTCCCGAATTATCACAATATATCGTGATGGTCTTAGGCACCTTAGGAATCACGTCCAACTCCAGATGGAAGTTTCAAAACCATACGGCTTCTTTCGAAGCTTCAGAAGCTGCCACATATTCTGCTTCCATGGTGGAGTCCGCAATGCACTTCTGCTTTGCACTCCTCCATAATATGGCCCCACCTCCCAATGTAAACACATAGCCAGTGGTGGACTTCTTTTCGTCTTGGTCTGCCTGGAAATCCGAATCAGTATAACCCACAGGGCACAACTCCTCACACTGATAGACGAGACAATAGTCTCTAGTCCTTTTCAGGTATTTGAGTATGTGCTTTACCGTGGTCCAATGCACCTGTCCAGGGTTCGACTGGTATCTCGCTACCATGCCTACAGAAAAGCAGATATCTGGCCTCGTACATAGCATTGCATACATGAGGCTCCCCACGGTCGATGCATAAGGCACGTTCCTCATTTCATCTTTTCCCTTTGTGTCACCGGACACTGATCCTTGGAAAGATATATGCAATGTCTAAAGAGTAACAGACCTTTCTTGGCAGTTTGCATGCTGAAACGGGCAATCACAGTATCCGCATATGATCATTGAGACAAGGTCAGCATCCTCTTATTGCGCTCCCGAAATACTTTTACCCCTTGGATGTATCCTGCCTCCCCAAGGTCCTTCATATGAAACTACTCGGATAACCACCCCTTTATGCCCGACAATACTTCCACATTGTCGCCAAATAGGAGAATATCATCTACATAAAGTGCAAGGAACACCACGCTTCCGCTGACACATAGACGGTACATGCAACTCTCGTTTGAACATTGTGGAAATCCATAGGATTCAATCACTTCATCAAAACGCAGATTCCATGACCGTGAAGCTTGTTTAAGACCATACAATGACTTCCTTAGCTTCCAGACCAAATGTTCTTCGCCCTTCTGCACATAACCTTCTGGCTGTTGCATATAGATGTCCCTGAAGGAACACGCCGGTAGAGGCGGATCGTCCCCACGATCGATATTGGATACCAAACGTACACATACATGCTTTAATAAAATTAAATCAAGAAGATCAAAGAATTACCAATAGATCTATACAGATCTATAGATCGATTCCACTGGAGATCTTCTAGCCTGTGTCCCGCGAACCACGATCGGATGCCGGGTGGACAGCAATCCCGCGAATCGTTAGATGCCAACCCAAAACACTATATCTACAATATTTGAGACAACTAAACCTAGCCATCGCTCAATACATGAGCTTATGAAAATGATAACTTGGGTTTTTCTCTCCACCATAAGATCCTATTTATAGGCATCTTCTAGGGTTTCTAGTTGGGCCAGGCCAGGGATCTCTAGAAGGTATAGGATTGGGCCTCCCATAAGTCCAAACACATATATTCAGCCCAGAATATAATTTGAACTTATAACATTAATTCATTCCACTAGAGAATTAATGTTGCAACTGCCATCCTATCCCGATGTGAATCAGGGCTTCTATTTGACATAATTAATTCCTCGTGTTTAAGATAACACACATCCATTAATTAATTAATCCATTAATTAATTAAAAGCTCTGACAGCATTAATTAATTAATATCTTAATCCTTAAGTAGTACCCGCTCAACATTATTATCGTATCGGAATAAATTCCATCTGCAGGGTTTAATACGATATAACTTATGAACTCCTTAAGGGGATGTCATCAACCTGGATGTCCAGGACACGGTGCCCTAATGTGACTATATAAACACATACAAATAATGTTGTTACCCAATATACAGAGCATATTGAATCATCCTTTTGATTCTCACCCATGGTAAGTCAAAGTAACAAACAATCATTTGCATATATCTAAATATCACATCTAGGGTTAAGAATTATCAAAGTCGCCGAGACCTTGGTTCTTCATAGTGTCAGAACAGAAGAACACGTCTCACCGCGATCCATTCAATGCGACACCACGCACTAGCATAAACTAATAACCAAGACTAGTTATCTCAAGTTTATACTACAACTAAAACGATAGTTTATCCAGAACTATCTCAGTTGTGAATACGTTTTATATCTTATAAGGAACCCAACAATGCGATCTTCAGTGGGACGACGCACCCACCACATTGTCTACAATATAAGATCAGTGGATATACATGCAATCATGAGATTGCGACAATGTGATAACATTTGTTTCAGTTATTTATAGGAGATTAAGTACATGACAAAGCTCGCTTAAAAGTTCGCTTTACTGTATACTCCACAGATCTCCCACTTATACTAAAGCTAAAATTTTAGTATACACCATGTCATTACAAATCTCCCACTTAGACTTAAAGTGTAGCTGCAATGTATCGTTAACGAAGACCCTCTACGTGTTTTTCGAAGATCTAAGTTTCCAAAGTCTTCGTGAAAGGATCAACCAGGTTATACAACGACACAAATTTTCAACAACCACGTCACCTCTCTTTACGATATCTCGTAAAATGTGGTACTGTCTCTCTATGTGTTTACTTGCCACATGGGCTCTAGGTTCTTTCGAGTTTGCTACTGCACCAGTGTTGTCACAATATGTCATAATACACTTAGGCATACTCGTAATCACCCCAAGTCCAACAAGAAGCTTCTAAGCCAAAAAGCTTCTTTGGCAACCTCCGAGGCAACCATGTAATAGGCTCCGCCTCCCAAGGTAAACACATAACCCGAGGTTAACTTTCTCATATCTTGATCAGCTTTAAAATCTGAATTTGATTAACCCTAAGGGGTCAGACTGTCTAATAGGTAAACCAACATATAATCTCGAGTTCTTTTCAGATACTTGAGAACATATTTTACCGTAGTCCAGTGCCCCAGACCCGGGTTAGATTGATATCTTGCCACCATGCCAACTGCACAATAGATATCATGTCTAGTACATAACATAGCATACATAAGACTTCCTACTGTCATAGCTTAAGGAACCTTAGTAATCTCCTCTATCATATCTGGCATTTTAGGACACGTGTCCTTAGATAGAGGAACTCCATGTCACAAAGGTAGAAATCCTTTCTTGGAGTTTTGTATGCTAAACCGAACAATAACAGTGTTGATGTAGGAAAATTGGTACAAATGCAACATTCTCTTATTTTGATCGTGAATGATCTAAATACCAAGAATGTACATAGCATTTCCAAAATCCTTCAACTGTTACTGTTTCGACAGCCACACCTATACGTCCAACAATACCCTCAAGTTGTTTCAATAAGAAGATATCGTCTACGTACAATACTAAGAATACCACCACGTTTCCATTGCTCATTTTTGTACACACAACTTTCATCTTGACATTTTTCAAATCAAAGGATTTGATTGCCTCGTCAAAATGAATGTTCCAAGATCTAGAAGTTTGTATAAGTCCATAAAGACACTTCTTTAACTTCCAAACTAGATGCTCTTAGCATTTCCTTACATGACCTTCAGGTTACCGCATATAAATGTCTTCATCCAGACTTCCATTAAGGAAAGCTGTCCTAACATCCATTTGCCAAACCTTAAAGTCCATGTAATTTACTATGGATAAGAGAATACATATCAACTTTGGCACGACTACAGGTGAGAATTTATCATCATAACTGATTCTCTCTAATTGAGTGAATCCCTTCGCCGCCAACCATGCTTTAAAGGCGATAACCTTTAGATCAGATCCTCTCTTACACCTATAGACCTACTAACACCCAACGGCTATATTGCCTTTAGGAAGGTCTGAAGGTCGTACACATCCATAGTATCTATAGATTCAATATCAGAATCTACAGACTTATGCTAAGACATCGCATCTACATCTTGAATTGCCTCTTTGTAAGTTCAGGGATCGTTCGCTTCATGTACAACAATGTGGACCAAGTCCGAAGACTCTCCTACATCCATGAAACGATTAGATTGAAAAACTCTCCCACTACAACAAGGCAATACCTGTGTAGGTACACCAGAGTCAACACGTTGTGTAGTCTCTTGTGGTATAACACTTTTTACACTCGGTGTACAATTGTCTCCTCTCAACTTATTAAGAATGATCTTACTCTTGGATTCATGCTCACTTATATAGTCTTCCTCCAAGAATCGGGCATTGGTATTAGCCACCACCCTCTGATTCCTTAGGACTGTAAAAGTAACCGCCTTTCGTACCCTTAGGATATCCTATAAACAACCGTACTTCCATTCTAGGTACCAACTTATCGACTTCCTTATCCAACATATATGTTGGTCAACCCCAAACCAGAATATGGTTTTAACCAAGGCTTTCGCCAAGTACACAATTCTATTGGAGTCTTTAGAGTCAATTTAGAAGGTACTAATTTCAGAAGATACGCCGTTGTTTCCAAGGCATAACCCTAAAACAAAAGTAGGCAAAGTGGCATAACTCATCATCGACCTCACCATCTCCAAAAAGAATTATGTTTCTTCTCTCTTCTACGCCACCTCGTTGCGAAAAATCAGGCGTAGACAGCTGAGATGTAATCTCGTTATCCAATATGTATTGCCTAAATTCAGCATTGAGATATTAGAAACTACAATAAAATCGTAGTGACTTGATACTTTCACCTTTTTGATTCACCAATCCAGTCTTAAATTCTTTGAACTTGTCAAATCATTCAGACATGTGGTGGATCAAGTAAATATATCCAAACCTTGAGTAATCATTCGTAAAAGTCACGAAATACTCAAGACCACCTCTTGCTTGAATAGACATAGGCCCACACAAATCAGATTGAATCATTTTCAACATATCATTGGCTTTAAACCCATAGCCTTAAAAAGACTTAAATGTCATCTTACTCTCCAATTAGGATTCGCAGAATGAGAATGGTTCAACTTGGAGAAATTCCAATGATCCACGACTTATCAGTCTTTGGATCCTAGTCAGATTAGCATGAACCGGTTTTAGATGCCTAATATATGTTTGATTCAACATAGAAGAAACTATCCTTTTAATTAAACGATGAATATGCATGAGTTTCAGTTGCAGAATGATATACACAAGTAATAGTATATAAGGAGTTTTCCAACATGCCAGAATAGATAAAAGAGTTATTTCTCATAATAACATCATCGTTATTTAAAACAACAGAATATTCATCCAGAAATAGTTTATAAACTGAAATTAAATTCTTTCGAAAACTAGGCATGTTTAAAACATCCTTTAATGCTATAACACAATCCGAAAAGGATTAAGTGTATATCTCCCACTGCAACAACTACCACTCTAACAACATCTACCAATCTTACAGTTATCTCGCCTTCATTAGTTGTCTTGTCTGCATGAAACCTTGCAGACTAAAACAAACATGATCAATGGCACCAGTATCTACTATCCAAGAGATAGTAAAACAAGCCGCAAGACATGTTTCAACAACTAAAACAGAAGATGTACACGAGATACCCTTCATTAAGAGGGGACAATTATATCTGTAATGCCCAGACTGGTTGCATCAGTAATACTTACCCTTTAGTTTCATGACACCACCAAAAGGTATCATACTACCAGAAAGTATTACTTATTTGCTCCCACTGTTCTTTTTCTTTTGTGGCTTCTTCTTCTTACCGTCATTACACAAAGAAGATGATGTTTCAAAAGAAACCAAAACCAATGATCTCTTGCCCATAAAATCATTCACTATAATCAAGCCAGTAAGAAACTCTGCAACAGAGTACTATTTCTTACCCATGATTACTTTCAAGTGGAAGTAAGGGTTCAAGAGATATTGAGTAGGCATTTTGAGTACAAATATGTACTCTTCAACAACCAGTACTATATCCAGATTTATTTCCAGTCCAAACAAATTGGACCAATAAGCTTGTTTTGATTGAGAATGGTCATAAGCGGATTAAACGACATAATGATCACTGAAATAAATTAAATGCAAACACGTAAGCATTTAAATCACATTAATTGAAGCATAAAACATGGAAACCTTCAAAACCAATGTTTAATGCAACCTCCAACAGCCCAACAAATATATATGCAAGCCACGGTGGGTGGACGTTTACACACGTATCCATTGACCAGACAAATTATATTTAATTCCAATATCACGTCAACCTCTACTTTATAACGAATGGAATTAATAGTCGGACGATATACACAGGCCATGTGAATTAAAACAGGGACTCCGGTGGGGAGTTATATAGAAATTCACATCTAAGTGATGACCACAATTTAACCAAAAAAGAAAATCATTTTACAATTGATGACCTTACCGTTAGGACTTTACATCACTTGCAAATAATTTCTTAAAAGTTATCTTGAATTAAATCTTTACCAATGAACCGTGAATGACACATCCGTTGAGGGTGACGCCCAGGGTCACGCGAGTGACACACACTTCATTTAAAGATACCATTCATTTTTATTAGAAGTCTTATCCAGTGAACTAGTGAATGTTGTATCCGTTGGGGAGTGACGCCCAGGGTCACACGAACAACACACACAATCACTTATAAGACCAATTGTGGAAGCCTAAATAAATAAATTAAAATTTATTTTAATTCGCTTAGTCATTTTAAGTTGAAGGTTTTTGACAGCATGCAATAAAGAATTAAATAAATCCTAGCATCCTCCTAACATGTAAAACATATGACATGCTTAGAAAATAAATACACATTATGCAAGAACAAATAAAATGTCCTCGTGGCCCCAAGATGTGTACCTACATATCTACCTATTCTATTACAAGAATATTGAATATACAGCTCTTCGAATGGGTCTTCGAATCGGATTCGGGCCTTGAACAATTCAAATTTGGGCTTTTGAATTTACTACAAATGGCATTTTTAGAGCCACCGTTGCTACCAAACGAAGCACAATCAAGGGCCGGAACTTAATGGGGTTTTAAGACCAAAGTTTGGACTTCCATCTCCAACCAATGGCACCGGAGATTCACGCTCGAATCGCCGCCAATTGGTTGGAGAAAATGGCTAGTTGAGCAGCCTGGACGAAAAAACAGTGCACAAGGCACTTTTCTCGCCTCCGTTCCGATCGATTCCAACGACAATCATGCCGGTAACCTACTGGGCCTTAAAGCCCTAGGTTTGGACTACAATTCCATGTCATTGGTACTGGAAATCCATAAATGGAAGGTCTCCGAATGACAACGAAAAAATGTCCACCTACATGCTGTCAACCCAGAAAATTAGGGTTTTATGGCGACTGGGCCTACTTCGTCGGCTCATTGCGCCGTCATGATCGAAAATCAACCTCCCAAACCTACTGGGCATTGAAGCCCTAACTATGGAAAGTAAGATCAAATCGTTGGAATTACGGATACGACCCAAAATTGCCTCCAATCAACGCGTGAAATCAGCCCACACGCAGACAGAATCGTAAGATTCTTGCGTGCAACTATTTTCACGCAACAATCATCGTCAATTTCGCCGCCTTCCACGCCAATCAACCCTTGGGCATTGAAGTTTGAAGCACGATCTACCATTTCCTACTGCCGGCACCGGCAATCCACGCCGGGATCGCCACCGATCGAACGAAGAAAAATAGACACGCGCAAATGTCGCGCGAGTAATCTACAAATTCCCAAAAAATTCACGCGATCGGCCTTACTTCACGCCCTCCCAGCCGTCGACTCCGCCTCCTTCCCGTCCAACACCCGACGTTCGTGTGGTCGCCTACCACCGGGCTTCGACTCCCAACCACCGCCATCGCCGATCGCCGCCCCACTGCACGCCGGGAATGCCGCGAAGATAGCCTGCTGCACAGCCCCAAATCGTGCACGCTTCGAGCGCGCGTTTTGCGGCCGCTACTGCACCGCCTGCCGTCACCGTCCATGGCCTTCGGTGGTGCGGTGGCGACGTCTGTCAACCCAGCTTCAATTCCCACCGGCCGGTCACCACCACCAACGAGCCGGTGAGTCGTAACTAAGCAGCAAACAGGCCCTGCGCGACTGCAATTTGGCAGTTTTCCGTCGATGTTTGTTCTTCGTGTTCTTTGATTCTTGGTCTCATTTTTCGCACAAAATTACATCAAGAATGATAAAAAATTACATGAAATAAAATTACATCATTTCCTACACTAACCACGAATTTTCTCGTGGTGAAAAATGATTACAAACCGCAAATAAACCATCGTGCCAATACCAAAAAAACAGATCGGGAGCCACGAGGAACAAAAAAAATATAAAAAATATAAAACATCGACGACATGCTTGAAAGATTTCAAATGCAATAAACCAACTACACGTTTCAGGCAGATCCAACAACCACGAACGAGGCTCTGATACCAATTGAAGGAACACGCCGGTAAAGGCGGATCGTCCCCACGATCGATGTTGGATACAAAACGTACACATACATGGTTTAATAAAATGAAATCAAGAAGATCAAAGAATTACCAATAGATCTATACAAATCTGTAGATCGATTCCACTGGAGATCTTCTAGCCTGTGTCCCGCGAACCACGATCGGATGCCGGGTGGACAACAATCCTCCGAATCTTTAGATGCCAACCAAAAACACTAGAACTATGATATTTGAGAGAACTAAACCTAGCCATCGCTCAACACATGAGCTTATGAAAATGATAACTAGGGTTTTTCTCTCAACCATAAGATCCTATTTATAGGCATCTTCTAGGGTATCTAGTTGGGCCAGGCCAGGGATCTCTAGAAGGTATATGATTGGGCCTCCCATAAGTCCAAACACATATATTCAGCCCAGAATATAATTTGAACTTATAACATTAATTCATTCCACTAGAGAATTAATGTTGCAACTGTCATCCTATCCCGATGTGAATCAGGGCTTCTATTTGACTTAATTAATTCCCCGTGTTTAAGATAACGCACATCAATTAATTAATTAAAAGCTCTGAAAGCATTAATTAATTAATATCTTAATCCTTAAGTAGTACCCGCTCAACATTATTATCGTATCGGAATAAATTCCACCTGCAGGGTTTAATACGATAAAACTTATGAATTCCTTAAGGGGATGTCATCAACCTTGATGTCCAGGACACGGTGCCCTAATGTGACTATATAAACACATACAAATAATGTTGTTACCCAAGATACAGAGCATATTGAATCATCCTTTTGATTCTCACCCATGGTAAGTCAAAGTAACAAACAATCATTTGCATATATCTAAATATTACATCTAGGGTTAAGAATTATCAAAGTCGCCGAGACCTTGGTTCTTCATAGAGTCAGAACAGAAGAACACGTCTCACCGCGATCCATTCAATGCGACACCACGCACTAGCATAAACTAATAACCAAGACTAGTTATCTCAAGTTTATACTACAACCTAAAACGATAGTTTATCCAGAACTATCTCAGTTGTGAATACGTTTTATATCTTATAAGGAACCCAACAATGCGATCTTCAGTGGGACGACGCACCCACCACATTGTCTACAATATAAGATAAGTGGATATACATGCAATCATGAGATTGCAACAATGTGATAATGTTTGTTTTAGTTATTTACAGGAGATTAAGTACATTGCAAAGCTCGCTTAAAAGTTCGCTTTACTGTATACTCCAATAGTCCCTACCTTTTTCAAGGTACCCATTTAGAAACGCGGTTTTGACATCCATCTGCCACATTTCTAGGTCCTTATGTGCTGCTATGGCTAGGAGTATACGAATGGACTTAAGCATGGCTACCGGTGAGAAGGTCTCGTCATAGTCTACACCTTCTTTCTGACTATAACCCTTCGCCACCAGCCTTGCTTTGAAAGCTGTAATTTCACCATTCGCTCCTTTCTTTCTTTTGTATACCCATTTGCACCATATGGCTCGACAGCCATCTAGCAAATTAGTTTTCTGGTAAACATCCATAGTCGTAATGGATTCTATTTCTGAATCCATGGCAATCAGCCATTTGTATGCATCTTTATCAGATACCGCCTCGTTATATGCCCAGGGATCAGTATCATTCAGTCCATTTTTCGGGATCAAGTCAGAAAACTCTCCCACGAACATGTACCATACGGGTTGGTGGACAACCCTCCCACTGCGATGAGACATCTGAACTGTGTCAGTAGTTGGCACAATACGCATTGGTCCTATACCTTGCATTAGTGGCAGTGTTGGTATAGCCTCACCTGTTACAGGTGGATTTACCACTACACTGGGCTTTCCTGATGAAATTGCTTCCTTATCCTCAAGCTCGTGGAGGATAATTTCACTCTTGGATCTGTGGTTTCTTACATATTCGTCCTTCAAGAATCTTGCGTTGTTACTGACAACGACTTTCTGATTCTCAGGACAATAAAAGTAACCACCTTTCGTTTGCCTGGGATATCCTACAAACAACATCAGCTTACACCTACTTTCTAACTTATAAAGTTCCTTTGTCAGCACATATGCTGGACAACCCCAAACCCTCACTCTGTTCAAACTTGGCTTTCGCCCATACCAGAGTTCCAGAGGTGTTTTAGGAACTGATTTAGAAGGTACCAGGTTAAGCAAGTAGGCCGGTGTCTCCAAGGCATATCCCCAAAACAAAATCGGCAAGCTTGCATAACTCATCATTGACCTGACCATTTCCAAGAGAGTTCTATTTCTTCTTTCTGCTAAACCATTTTGTTGAGGGGTTCCTGGTGCAATCCACTAGGATGTAATCCCGTTGTCTGACAAGTACTTCAAGAACTCGTTACCGAGGTATTCTCCACCACGATCTGATCGTAGTGTCTTGATAGTCTTACCTAGTTTCTTTTCAACCTCGGTCCTAAATTCGTTGAATTTTTCAAAGCATTCAGACTTATGGCGAAGCAAATAGACATATCCGAATCTTGAGTAATCGTCAATAAATTTGCAAAGTACTCATAACCTCCACGAGCTTGCGTGGACATTGGTCCACATAAGTCAGAGTGAATTAATTCCAACACATCCTCTGCTCGAGACTGACTTATCTTAAAAGGCCTGGTCGTTATCTTTCCCTCTATACAAGATTCATAGATTTGATGCGGTACCACTTGAAAAGAATCCAAGAGCCCATCGCATGCTAATCTTTTAATCCTCTTTAGATTGATGTGACCTAGTCTCAAGTGCCAGAGATATGTTTGATCCTCATTGGAAGAAAACTTTCCCTTTAAATGATTATTATTATTGGATGAGTTTGCAACATTCACGGAAGATTTATGCATACAATCAATGATATAGAGAGAGTCAATCAGTTTACCATGACAGATAACACCGTTATTACCAATGATAGAAACTCCACTATAAAAAATAACTGAATATCCATCATTAAATAACTTGGAAACTGAAATTAAGTTCCGCCGAAAAATTGACACATATAAAACATCTCTCAAAATCAAAATATTGTTTTCAAAGCATAAAGTAAAATCTCCAATGGCTACTGCTGAGACTCGCTCTCCGCTACCCATTGAGATGGTAATCTTGTCATGCTTCAGCTGCCTTGTCGGCTTAAACCCTTGCAAAGTATAACAAACATGATTAGTAGCTCCAGTATCCACTATCCAAGAATGGGTAGAAACCGATGCTAAACATGTTTCCGTTATAAATGCACAAGACGCACCTTGTCCAGTCTTCCTAAGTTGACAATCTTTCTTCCAGTGACCAGCCTTGCCACACCTGAAACACTTTTCCCTTTTAGCAGGCACGCCCGGTGTCCTTTATGACTTTCTACCAGAAGTTGTACCTTTGGCTTTGTTCTTAAACATTCCTTTGCGCCTCTTGCCAACCAGCGCAACAGGACGATTGCTAGAAGTAGCCAAAACAACTTTTTCTGGCTGCATTACTGATTCCGCTGCCATCAAGTCATTGAGTAACTCATTAAGAGTGTATTCTTTCTTGTTCATGACAGCATTCAGTCTAAAGTTCTCAAAGGACTTTAGCAGAGAGTTGAGGATGATATCAACCTACGCTTCCACATCGATACCACCTCCGTGCAGCGTGAGCTCATCCATAAGGTGAGTCATGCCGACCACGTGCTCTCTGACCGAACTACCTTCTGTCATTTTCTTTCCCACAATTTCCCTCAGGAGATTGAATCTGACTGCTCGGTCTGACTCACCATAGGTCGCTGTGAGGTTGTCCATTATATCACTAGCATTATCATATGAATGATGTTGTTGTGCTAGTACCTATGACATAGTAGTCATCATATATCATTTCTCTATATTGTTTGACTTGAGCCACTTGTTATAGTAGCTCCTTTCCTCATCAGTCGATGCATTACTGGGAGCAGCCGGACGAGGCTTATCAAGGACAAACTTGTGTTCCTCTGCGACAAGGATGTAATCCAAGTTGCGTTTCCATTCTTGGAAATTGGGACCGATTAATTGGTTTTGTGCTAAGATATTGATCACATTTGGTAAAGACATGTCTGAAAATAATAAATTAAAAAACAAATTAAAACATAGTCTCAAACTATTGAAACAATTAAATATTGAAACTTTATGATAAAGCAATATTAATGTTTCCTCCAATTTGCCTAAGTATTACTATAGCAAGCCACACATGTGGGCGTTTACAACAAAACACTTAACCAGACTGCATCTTTCAATTCTAGTCCTTTAATTTCAATCCATGCCCGGGTTCCTTAGACAAATGGAATTAATAATTGGAGACTAACTTAAGACCATATTATCCTACTGAGCAGGGGCATCACAAATGAGTTATACTCTGGATAACATCTAAGCTAGCTTACCACCAAAGCCAACCCTCCCATATAAGGATCTATTGAAACACACCTGATCCCTATAATAAGGCAGTCTCATTTAATTCAATCCCTAGAGAACTTATGAAAATTCAATACGCAAGCTACACACGTAGAAGTTTACGCATGAACTCCCACTTCTCACATGAAATAAATGTTTGTTTTAAGAAATCCTATCTATTAGAACTTATGAATAATAAATTAAGTAAGCTACACATGTAGACGTTTACCTAATAAATTACCCACTTCCAATAAAGGATCGCTTTGTGGAGGTCTTACTAAATTATGAGCTTAGTAATTTTTAGTTCATAAGGTTCAATTGCACAGATTATTTTATGTAGCCATAATTATAACATTTCTAAAATTCTATCATGCATAGCATGAACCCCAAATTTATAGTTATAATTAATTTCACAATATAAATCACATAGCATGCTTTAAAGTTGTAAATAAAAGCAGTAAACGTGCTCCTATTATCTACAACATGCTTATATGCTGCACAATTAAATTAAACACATATATCAAGCGAAGACAGATAATAAAACAAATAAAAAATGTCCTCGTAGCCCAATGATACAAAATAAAAATAATTCTAACTATTACAAGTTGGAATTAATTATACAGATCTTCGACTGGGCTCCCACTACTTGGACTGTGATCTGAATTTATTTTCTTAATCTGGGCCTCCAAGATTTGATCCATCAGAAAATTGGACAACTGGGCCAGTTAACCAAATCGCAGGCCTAAGCACACATTGCAAGCCCAATAGCCCGCGAGAACTTGGCCCGACGAGCCACCACCGGCGAACCACCGCCACCGGCGACTCGTCGCCGCCGCAAGGGCTGCAACCATGCACGTACGTGCATGGCTGCTGCGCGATTCTGCCTCCTCCGGCCGTCGCCTGTTTCTCATTCCGCCGCCCCGGCTTGCCCTGACCGTTGCCCGAACCGCCGTGCACTATCTTTTCCACCGTCGACTACCACGACTCGCTGGAAAACACACAGGGAGCGCGACGTGAGAGACGCGTGCGCAGCACGCAAACCCTAGGGTTTGCGATGCCCCGCGCGCGCGAGTCACCCCGTCGGACCACCCCTAGCCAGCGCCTCCAGCCACGAGCCGCCGCCATCACCACCTGGCCCCCAGCCAGCACCTCCAGCCATGAGTCTGCCGCGCGCGCGCCTCTCGCCCTGTCCACACTGCCGCCGTCCCGACCCCCTGCCTTGCCGCCCCGCGCGTCGCCTGCTCCGGAGCCCCGCACCGTGCCTGGCCAGTCTCGGCCGTGCGGCTGCTGCCAATCCGCGCTGAAACCCTAGGGTTTCCACGCGGCTGCGCCGCCGTCGTTGCCGCCGCGCGCCTGTGCGCCGCCGTGCCTGCCGTGCACGGCCTTGTGCCGTGTCGGCGCTGTCGTGCGTCGTGCGGTCCTTCGTTCTTTGTGTTCTTCGTGATCTTCGTTCTCCGTTTTATAGATTTAATTTTTAAATAAAAGATTACATTCAATAAACCTAATTACAATTTAAAAAAATCTAAATCTAACCACAGATTTATCTCGTGGGTGAAAAACGAATCCTTATAAAAGGGCGGATTAACCCGAGAACCTGGATTGCGAAACCCTGAAGAACGAGTGCGCGGAGATTCCACTTGAACTTTTCCCACGCACAAAGATTTAATTCCTAACAGATTGAGGAAATAAATCTATGAAAATTATCAAGCAATTTTCGAAAACAAGAAGGAGAGAGAAATAGAAGATAATCCTCCTGATTTGATCTTCTGATCTGTATCCCTACTCAATCTGAATATCTGGTGAAGATTCCTTCAGATTCCTTGCCCGGTTGAGAAGCAGAACTTCCTCCTCGTTTCTCAGATCTAGTCGATCACCACAGCTCCCAAAACCTGTTTTGCTGTGTGCAACTTATGATCTTGTGGTATGTTGAAATCTGAGGAACTAAGGCCTATTTATAGGAAAATACTGGACTTTTATTGTGCTTGAGTTTCATGGGCCTGACCAGGGACCAGAATGCAAATAGCAAATAAGGCCTATCAATTAATTAATTCACATATTCAACCCAGAATATAATTAATTAATTAATATTGATTCATTCCACCAGAGAATCAATACTGTCCTACCTATTTGCTACTACGTTTTGAGGTACGGGTTGCATGGGCTCGGTATATCCCCACATTTAAGGTTACATACATTCGTTAATTAATTTAATGGAGCTGCTCATGGAATGTCACCATCCTATACTGGATGTGGTTACCTAGTTCCAGTACCAGACAACCATACACAAACTGCTATTACCCAAGATACAGATATACAAGCTCAACTAGAACCTTTCAATGCAGCTCAAAGTAATACACAATCTGCATATACTTATGTACCTTCATATAGGTTTAGGATCTCATCAAGCCATAGAGATCTAGATTCCTTTAATATCAGATAAAAGAATTGATCTCGACTTAGGTCCTTATCAATGTGTGCCCCACACTAACATACCAAGCCATCCAAGATATGATGCTTATTACTGCGTATGCTGCAGCCTACACCGACAGTTTTTCCTGGAACTGTCTCAGCTGTGATAACCATTTATATCTCGCTAGGTCAAGCGATCCATATGATCTTCCGTGATCTTCTACACACCGTATGATCTCCCTATCGACGAGATAAGAGGATAATTGCGTTTGCGACACATGTTTGTTAGTTCAGACAGGAGAAGAACATACAACATTTATGATTCCCAGTATATTAACCAATCGACCTTGTACATAATATACCAATCATAATGCTTTCAGTATATAAATCCATCACTTTTAGCAATCTGCTACCTGCTAGCGAATGCTGACTCCTTCAGCATTCCGCTGTACATTGCTCTTAGCAAATGCTAAACTCCTTCTAGCATTATGTTACTTGTTCTTCTGACTGCTAAGCATTTCATTCTAGCAGTCTCTTCCTTTAACATAGGATTGCTATCTCCTTAGCAATCCCTTCCTTAGCACTTGTCTGCTATTATCTCTAGCAGTCTCTTCGTCTGCTAATAACTCTAGTAGCCACAATCTGCTAGGAATGATTCTAACAATCTAATCTATTACAACTCGATACTTAGCCTATACAGGACATTACAAGAGTTGCGAGACTATACTATAATTCAGCAATCGATCGACCAATCTACTAAGGTTTGATCCAACAAAACCTTTTTACAGTAGGATCCTAAGGGAGATTTAGGAATAATTTCCCAACAAAGTTTAAGTTTTATATATTCAAAATTGTTTTTTTTTAAATGAGTTTACTTCTATTTCAAGTTGATTCTAAATATATCATTTATTAGAGCATCTTCCACAAATGTCGATTTTTTTGTTCAGATTTTATTTTTTCATTTTCATTTTTATTTTAAGAATTATTTAAAAAAAATTATATTACTTCTATTTACTTCAATTTTAGGTTTTATTTTAAGTATTTATTATTTTTTTTATTGTATTGAATATTTTATATTTTATTTACATATTATAAATACTTATTATTTTATTTCTAATCAATCGATTTTTTATTTTCAAACTTATCATAAAATAAAAAAATATTTCTATTTCAATTTCATTATTTAAATTTTTGTATATTAGAGCATCTCAACTTAATTTTTCTAGTAAATGTCAATTTTCGTTTTTACTCTACATTTTTATTTTCAGATTTTTTTTTAAAAAAACTTGTATTTATTTTCAGGTTTTATAATATTTTATTTTTTTAGATTGACGATTTTTACAAGCTCTATTTAAACAAGGGTATAATAGGAATCTTAAAACTTAGAGTGCTTAAATGGATCAATTTTAATAGTTGAGGGACTTAATTGATCCAAATAATCATGAAGGATGTAAAGTGTTCCTACTACAATAGTTAAGGGGTTAATCTGACCCTTACCCCTAAAAATAATAAGGTAGAAAAGCAAAATTCTAAAAAAGAAAAAATTCCTAGAATTGTTAAGGTTTTTTTAAATATAAATATTTAGAATTAAATTTGGTTCAAGAAAATCATTTTCTAAAAGGAATTCAAAAACCACCCTTTGAAGTTGGATATTTGTTGTGGTCGATCCAAAAAAAGCACACACAAAAAAATTATTCTAGAAGTGTTTAAAATTCCTTTACTTAGTTTGAGAATGGTCTTATATACGAGAAATAAAAGATCTGTTATATGCACAATTTCACTTTTATCTTTACAGCCTTTGTTGGGAAAACTTTCTAAGGTTTCCTCCCCCAGTAGCTTTTCTAGCATAGATCATAGTTTTTGGTGTTTTGGTGGATCAAATCCTAAGTCCTACCAGCGTCAGTTGTCTCTAGAGTAACTCTAGTCTCAAATGTAAAGTCCTGTTTAGGTCTTTTGAGTTGTAAGTCGCATCTGATCAAGACATGCTGACACTGTTCATCAGCATGAGAAACACTTACCTGGTGAATGAAGATTTCACCAGCAGGCGACTGGCTAAATCACTGGGACTGTTCACCAGTTGGGAAGGATTTCACCAGCAGGCGGCTGACAAATCCTACCAGCAGAATACGTGTTCTCACTGACACTATTCACCAGCGGTGAAGCCACCAGTCATGGGAGATTCCAAGAGTTAACATCAGACATATTGGTAGACTTAGATTGTGCCAGCGCAAGTCACCAGCAGAGACTGCCAGCACAAGATCACCAGAATGATCTACCAGTCGGATGTTACCAGCAGAATTCCAGATTCTCTCTCCCAGAGTCTTAGAGACAAAAAGAAGATTCGTCGAGGAATTAACTGACAGAGTATGACTTTAAGGAGGATACCTTAAAGTCCATCAGTTACAAGACACCAGTCTCGATTCCTCGTACTGACGAATAATGCCGTTCTGACATAAAGAGATCAATGTCAGATAAAGCGGACAAAAGTATGGCACTTTCCGGAAAAACATACCTGCCGCCGTCAGAAGGACATGCGAGGACAGAGACCTTTTCCGGATGTGTCCAAACGGCTAGAAGATTTGAATGGGATCCCGCGTCTATAAATAGGTCGGAACCACCAACATTTAAGACGCTTGCTTCCTGACATTCAATACTCTTCACCTACCGAAAGACTGCAAATTTATTACGCTCAAGCAAGTAGAAGCGCATACAACTTTCGAGGCCTTTCTCAAGGCTTTCCGTGTGTTGATTTATTCAAACACGAGACTTCAAGCTTCCAGCTTGTAAGTTACTGATCTCTTTGGTGTTCTTTCTCTTCCGAGGAAGTTCACAGCAGCTCTTGTGCCAGCCAGCACTCGAGTTATCACGGGCAGTTTGCCGTATTGAGAAGCTACGTTCTTGGGAGAACTAAACACCCAGTGAAGCTGTGGAGGTTGAAGTGACGTGCTCGCACTCCACCAGCTGATCAGAGTTGAAGAAGGAAACAAGGCCGGGAGCGGTTGATCTAGTGAACTGGTGGACGAGGCATTCACCAGCTAGAGATAGATCGTAGGACACTTGTTGAAGCGATGGTGAAGCGAATTCGGTCAGACAATGGGACGGAATTCTGCAACAGTCTACTGATGGATTTTTGCGCGGACGCCGGGATCAAGCATGAGAGATCTGCACCAAGGCAACCGCAGCAGAATGGACTGGCAGAACGTAGGAACAGGACGCTGAAAGAGGCGGTCCGATCCATGCTGGCGGAGTCCGGTTTGGGTCAGAGTTTCTGGGGAGAAGCGTTGGTGATAGCCTGCTATACTCAGAATAGGAGCCGGATCAACGACAGACTCCAGAAAACTCCCTACGAAGCTTATTTTGGTCGTAAGCCTACTATAGCTCATCTTCGTGCTTTTGGTTCACCATGTTATATCCATAATAATGGTAAGTCTAAGTTAAATGCTTTTTCGCCTAAGGCTGATGAGGGTGTTTTTGTTGGATATGGACATCCCTCTCACAAGGGCTATAGAGTGTTTAACAAGACCACCAAGCTTGTGGAAATAACATGCAATGTTGTTTTTGATGAAGCTACTTTAGTGCGCAGGACTCTACGACAACTGGCGGAAGATGTTCCTGAGGTCAAGGATGTCGTTGATCAGTTGGGCAGGAATCCTTCCGATGTTCAACCAACTGATTCGACTAGACCGATGAATGGATCATCTTCACAACCAGCATCCTCGGTTGCCCATCAGCAATCTGGGAGGGTCGGTGATGCAAATGACCTTGCTGAGACCTTACACTCAATCTCCCTGAGTGGAACTTGCAATAATCTAGGGGGAATTCCGACTGGAATCTTTGAGCCAGAAGGCAACCATGAACCAGCTGGAGTGGATGCACCAGCTGACGGTGTAGATATCGCTGAAGGATCAGGAGACCAGTCAGAGAGTGAAGCTGATGAAGAAGTTGTTCCAACTGGTGAAGGTTCAGCACCAGTTGCCGTTGCAGCTCCGACTGGTGGAAATGTGGAAGCACCAGTCATCAGGACAGAAGAACCTAATTCGCAGCCAGCACCAGCGGAATCTGGTCCTCCCAAGTGGCTGAGAGATCACCCTATTGATGCTATCCTCGGTGATCCGAAAGGTTCTGTCCAGACCAGACACGGCAGTGCGCTACTGACATGTTTTATCTCTCAAATGGAACCTACTTCCATAGGAGTTGCGCTGGAATCTGCTGACTGGATCAATGCCATGCAAGAGGAGCTTGCAGAATTCACTCGCAATAATGTTTGGGACTTGGTAGAGAGGCCATCACATCAGTCAGTGATCGGCACCAAGTGGGTTTTCAAGAACAAGCGAGATGAGAATGGCATTGTAGTCAGGAACAAGGCTCGATTAGTCGCCAAGGGCTACAGACAGTGTGAAGGCATCGACTTTGATGAGACCTTCGCACCAGTCACAAGAATGGAGGCGATACGGCTGTTTCTTGCATATGCAGCGTATCATGGATTCATGGTTTTCCAAATGGACGTGAAGAGCGCCTTCCTGAATGGCGAGCTAAAAGAGGAGGTTTATGTTGAACAACCTCCGGGCTTTGAAGTAGGCACCAAGGTATACAAGCTGAGAAAGGCCCTGTATGGATTGAAACAGGCGCCCAGAGCTTGGTATGAGACGTTATCACAATTCCTAATCAACAATGGATTCAGGAAGGGGAAGATCGACAGGACGCTCTTTCTTCTCAAAGATGGTGATGACATGCTCATGGTGCAAATCTATGTCGATGACATTATCTTTGGGTCTAAGAACATATCTCTCTGCGAGAAGTTCTCACAACTGATGCAGAACTCATTTCAAATGAGTATGATGGGCAAGTTGACATACTTCCTAGGACTCCAGGTCCAGCAGTCAGATGAAGGGATTTTCATCAATCAGCGGAAGTATGCAAAGGATCTTATTCAGAAGTATTGCCCTGAGAAGACCAAGACCCTAAGGATACCAATGAGCACCAGCTGTCAGATATTTCTTGATGAGCAAGGGGAGTCAGTTGATCCATCAACTTTCAGAGGCATTATTGGATCACTCCTCTATCTTACAGCCAGCAGACCCGACATTTCTTATTCAGTCGGTGTGTGTGCCCGATTTCAAGCTAATCCAAAGAGGTCACACATGGAAGCTGCCAAAAGGATTGTGAAATATCTGAAGGGAACTGAATCACTTGGTCTATGGTACCCCAGGAATGATGAGCTTAAACTCATTGGGTATTCAGATTCAGATTTTGCTGGATGCCGTATAGATCGAAAGAGTACCAGTGGTACGTGTCAGTTTCTAGGACACAAACTAATCAGTTGGTTTAGCAAGAAGCAGCACTCAGTTGCTACATCTACCACTGAAGCTGAATATGTTGCCGCTGCCAGTTGCTGTGCTCAAATTATTTGGATCAAGCAACAACTGGAGGATTATGAAGTGGACACTGGCTGTGTACCCATCTATTGCGACAACAACAGTGCTATGTGCATCACGAAGAATCCGGTTCATCATTCCAGAACCAAGCACATAGACATTCGACATCACTTCATACGTGATCATGTCGAGAAGCAGGATATCAGCGTGGAGTACATCAGAACAGAAGATCAACTTGCTGATATCTTCACCAAGCCTCTGCCAGAAGCAAGATTCAAGGAGTTGTGCGTCAAACTCGGTCTTTTGGAGATTGATGCGAGCCCTAATGTTGAAGAAGAATGAGCCCCAGCTCTCATTCCATTCTTGCTTTTCTGAAGGATGCAACTGGTTCACAGGTGGTATCTACTGGCTGACCTTATCCCAGAAATGGCAAAGGAAATGAGTCCCAGCTCTCATTTCATATTTGTCAGCAGACAAATACCATCAGTTGCAGAAATTGGGTCCCAGCTCCCAATTCAAGCTATAATGAGAAGATGGAGTTCTGAAGGAGAAGATGATGCGGAATAAAATTAAGTCCAAGCTCTCAATTTTCTAATCCTTCGAGTTGTCAGCAGACAACTGGCGATTTCTTACGACTGATGAAAATTGAGTCCCAGCTCTCAATTTGTCCAAGTACTCGGGTACCAGTCGTGAGTACCAGTTGTCAACTGGTAAGGAGGCTATGCTGACAGGGGGAAGTGTGCACCTGACCATCAGCGCTTCGCCACCTTCCGAACTGAAATTGCTCAACAAATGGAGTCCGTCACCGCCGGTGTCTCCACCTTTTTGGCGCGGATCCAAGAGGGGGAAAGGGTGCGAGCACTGGCTGAAGCAGAGAAAGCCCGACTTGCTGAGGAAGAGAGACGGATAGCTGCTGAGGAAAGGGAGAAGAGCAGACAAGATATGGCAGCGCTCACTGAGATCCTGAGGTCGCTCACAAGCAGAACTCAATCACCAGGATCATCTTCTCAGCCATAGTCTTGTTTCTCTATTTTTTTGAAGTAAATGCTTATCAGCAAGACTAGTCAGTTATCACTCCTGTACTTGTAATTGCTACATCTTTAATGGAATGCTGACTGACAAGTTGATGACAATCTCTAGTTGTCCAACAATTGTCAAGTATTTACTGACCAGCTGAACTTACACATCCAGTGTAATCAGCACCAGCACTCGTCTACATACTTTAAATCTATTTTTGCTCTGTTCTTAAATTTCATATTTTTAAACGAGCAATATCCCTCTTAGTTTGAGGGGGAAGATTTTAGTTAGTGCTGATGTGAGGAAGTGGTTTCATGGGTTTAGATCTGATAGGCTTATTTGTAAAACCCTGAAATTTTCTGTAACTTTCCTCATCAGCTGAGTGCTCGCTGGTTAGGCTTTGATCGCACCAAAAAGGGGGAAATTGTTGGGAAAACTTTCTAAGGTTTCCTCCCCCAGTAGCTTTTCTAG